>CM072513.1:95465246-95477746 GCA_036898135.1 Oncomelania hupensis | reverse complement strand
CGCTTCCTGTCCTATCAAATTTGCTTTCCCCGAAAAGGACATAGTCGTTGGAGTCACTTTGTTAATAAACCACCATTTCTGTCTCTTGCCACCCCTCTTGCTGATACAACGGTATAGGTTTCTCCAAGCAAAGACTGAGTTGTGTTCACTCATACTAAATCAAAGTTTCGTTTCACTCCCAGCCTTGCAAGAACAAATACTGCAATAGTGTGTTCATTTGGCTGAAACTTGTAGGGAAAATAGGCCAACAACAACAATTTTACAGATAATGTAACATTATAATAGCTTGTGGATCTGGTTTTAGCAATCATGTAACGAAGTTAATGCAACGAACGATACGCAAAAAACGAAAGACCGACACTAATTGTTAGTACTAGCAGAAATAATATATTATTAAAAGAAAACAGGACAATAATGCTTGTTGGTGTATATTTGTAATGCGCACAGCTCCGCGTTGGCAGCAATGCTCAAGGCGCTGTTAAACAAAACTATTTAAAAGATGTATATATTTGAACCTATAAATGTTTGTAAAACCTTCTTCAGCCATTCTGTATTGAATGTGCTATGTTTGTGCGGCCAAAAAGCGAATTTCTATGTAAATTTTATAAACGAATAAAGTCTAGGTCTCATCTAAGTCAACGTAGATCTATACAAATTGTAAAGAGGAAGCGATAGTTGTTTAATTGAAGAAGCGAGAGCTGGTCATCCGACGGTCATTCTACAAACTGAAGTAGCCAGCGACAAGAACTGAAGAAGATTCGTCCCGTGGAGCCAAAAGACGAGGATAAAAGATACGAAAAAGACGCACAAAATTATAGGTAAGATAATAATTTCATGTATGTTGTTTCTTCTCCTCTTCCTCTTCTTCTTCCTCCTCCTCCTTCGGATGAGAGTATAAACCGAGGTCTTGTCTTGTGTACGTATGCATTCCATTGCACGGACTTTGAAATTAATGATCCCGACGTGACGCTCATGTCCTAGACGAGGTTGTTCCAGAGACACCAATACAACAAACATGCACCATATAGGTCTTGTTCCTCCTTTCCTGTCCTGGGTAGCGCTGTTCTTGCGGCTACGCGCTTTCGCCGAGAAAGCCGTCTGACTGTTGTCCGCACGGATGAGGCATAAAATGCAACAAAAATGTAAACTACAACTACTACCAAAGAGCTTATTACGGAAAGAGGGGGAACTTCCTGTACGTCATATACAAAAATGCGAGACGCTCTCACGGATTATTTCCCTTTGCTCGGGCTGGCTATATTTCATCATCTGCTATATGAATGATCTGTGCGTGGTAACTTATTGAGCCTATGCCATTGCAAAAGAACATTTTTATGGCAACGTTTGCAAAAACCAAACTTTTAACCATCATTATTATTAACATTCCGCTACTGCTGCCTTTTTTTTCTTTTTTTGTTGTTTATGTTTACTTATTGACATTTATTAGGTGCTTTTATGCTGCTTATGTGTGTATGTCATAGGTTTGTTTTCTGCCCTGGAATTTATTATTTTTTTAATCAACGACAGATATTTTAAAATTAAAATATGCATGACAGACTGTTTCATTTATCCGAAACTGTGTAAATCCGTAATCGTGAGAGAGAGAGAGAGAGAGAGAGAGAGAGAGAGAGAGAGAGAGAGAGAGAGAGAGAGAGAGAGAGAGAGGTTGGGGGAAGAGAGAGCTCTGTCATTCAATCAATTAATCACAATAAAGCACAATAACAAAGTGTTTCACTAACAGTGTGAATTTAATTTGTATCAGGTGTCCCCCTACCCCCCCAACCCTCTCACCTCCCACATCACTGGCTTAATAACATCAGTCACTTCATGATCAACGGTTTCTGTTCTCTCACATCTCAGTTACAGATTCTCCAGAAGAAGTGAAATCTTTCTGACGAGGTGACATATTTCTGTTATAATACTGCATTCATGCCGTTACACTTGGGTGTATTATTATTATTATTTTTATTATTATTATTATTATTATTATTATTATTATTATTATTATTATTATTATTATTATTATTATTATTCTGACATCTACTTTTGAAATATAAGCACAAATATAGTCAAACAACCTAGCAATAACGTAAACAGTGAGCGACCTGTTGAACGTAAACTGTCAGCAAGCAAATTGTTTGGATTTAGCACATAAGTATAACATGAATCATTCAAGCCGCTCTCCGATTGTTTTAACACTAACAGCACTGCAGCGGTCTTAGTTTAGGCCTACATAAACACAAAAAAATGAAGTTTTTCAATTGCAATTTACCTTTCTTTGTCTCTTGGAAATTTGAAAAAGGACTTGCCAACACAACGTTTCTTGTATCTGGCATTACGGCAATTGATGGCTGTGCAAAAGTCACCGCCCTGTTTCACTCGGTCGCCTTTTGACTTTCTGCCACGAGCCATTTTCAGCACGCTGACAAGGGCGCATAACTCGTACCTTTCGTCTCGCGGTTCTGTACCAAGTTCCCTCTCTTTCTATCATTAAGCTCTTTGCTACTACTACTACTACCACTACATTAGAGGGGCCGGGTAGCTCAGTTGGTAGAGCGTCTTACTAGTAACCGAAAGGTACCTGGTTCGAATCCCGGATTGGCCAATGTGTGACCATATTATTTTCCCCTTACCATCAACTGGTTTACTGGTGTTAGAATAATGTGACTACTACTACTACTACTACTACTACTACTACTACTACTACTACTACTACTACTACTACTTCTTCTTCTTCTTCTCCTCGTCCTCCTCCTCCTCCTTCTCCTCCTCGTCCTCCTCCATCTCTTCCTACTTCGTAGTTCGTAGACCTCACTGTCCTCTACCTTACATCCCTTACCCTGCGCTACACAACTGCTCACATTATTAATTAAGAAGACAATCATCTCGCAAAACGTTCAAACAACCATCAACAAAGGTTTAAAGAGATATGGAAGCGCATCCCCGGTAGATTTGTGTTTAATTCAATCATTATTACAGAGAGACAGAGAGAGGGAGAGAGAGGGGGAGAGAGAGAGAGAGAGAGAGAGAGAGAGAGAGAGAGAGAGAAAAGAAGAAGGAGAAGAAGATTGAGGAGGAGGAGCAGGAGGTGGAAGAAGATGAGGACGAGGATATAGAAGAAAAGAAGATATGGATAAATGTAACGTCTGTATAGTTGTATAGTGTTTGCTGAATGAAACAGATTCATAGTTATAGGTTTATGCAACTCCCCACGCCCCTCTCCTGTCCCTCCCCCCCAAAAAAAAAGAAAAAAAAAGAAAACAAGATTCAAGCTTAAACTCCTTTTCTAATTGATGCACTTCAGTCATAATTTCATACATGCAAATTTAACTAAGGATTAATAAATAAATAAAAAAAGAAAAAGGTAAAGGTAGTCCCATAGCCTTGTGGCCGTAGGGGAGCGTGATGTTGGAGATCACACTTATCTTGGGCCAGCGTAATGAGGGTGCTGCCCATCTCTCTCCCTCGCTGCTTTACCTTCCCCACCCTTAAGAGAGTAGGTACTCAGTCACAGTTGAGTCAACTGGGGGCGTTGTTATTTGTCGCTTCACGTTTTGCGGTCACCCATCCAAGTGCTAACCGCACTGGACGGTGCTTAACTTGCGACACAGTAGCGAGTGCTCCAACCACTGCGCTATCCGACACCCCTAATTTAATTACATGTAGATTAATTAATATCGCGCCATAAAGAATTCGCTGTCACGAGGTTCGTGGGAAAAATTCCATGAGTGTTTCCCCCAATTGTTAGAATGACAGCTTGGTAACTATTGACAACAAATATAGGTATATAATATACTCCAATGACAACAAATATAAGCCTAGTTATATAGTATACGCTAATGACAACAAATATAGTTAAGCCTATATAATATACTCTAATGAATGTTTCAGACATGGAACCTATCTTTTTCTAAATATAATTAATTATTGTACTCGCTTCTCCTTAATTGCGTGAGTTTCTGTTTAAAGTTGTTTTTTTTTCCTCCCGATTTCTACCGTATACAGAGAGTTCTGAGTTTCTAATTGACTTTAAAACGTGATAGCTATATTAGGTTACTGAAAAGTTTGAACTAACGTCAGTAGACATTGATGTAGCCTACAAAGAGTTCTAAATTATGTGACTGCGTGGACAGGATGGGGGTTTACCAGCACGTCGTGTTATAAAGCACCTAGGTCATTAATAATACTTTTGAATACGATCTACAGCGTCTGTGGCTTTCATACTTCGGGATTTCGCACTTGATGATGATGAAGATGATGATGATGATGATGATGATGATGATGATGATGATGATGATGATGATGATGATGATAATAATCGGCGACGATGATAAGACGACGACGACGACGATGATGATGATGACGACGATGATGATGATGGTGGTGGTGGTGGAGGTGATGGTTGGGTGGTGGTACATTTACAACCTTGCAGCAGCGGGACTACATTGATGGGGATTGGATTGGAAATGAATTTTAAGGGATTTAAAACTTGTTAGAAAAGTAGGCCTACCCAGTGCTCCCTTGATCCCCGTCAAAGTTGTCACTAAGAAGTTTTTTTCATTGAACGGCAAACAAACGTGTTCTTTTTCTTCAAAATCTCTAGTGCAGTTGAATAGCCTTAATTTACGTTGCTACGGGAACAAGAGTGAGAAAAGTAGGCCCATACGGAGATCTAACAAGCAATTCCGCCGCCACAAATAAGCCTTATGAGCAAAACGGCCAACAAAATAGTCCTCTTATTCCCCTGTTATACAGCGCGCTTTTCTGACCAATACGGTATGCTCATGGTCCATATCTCACCTCGCCCCTTCCGACTCACAAAACTACCTTTAATATTCTCCACTCTCCCCTTCTCTCTCCCTCTCACCTCTCTTTCCGGCGCAGCTAATTTTCCTGCCACTTGTCAGGTCGCTAAGTCCCTCCCAGCGCTTTTTTTTTTAGGCCCCTCCTCTTTCGCCGCGTCGCAAACTAATTTATCCAATCCGCCTACAGCTCTACGAAGGCGGCCGTAGTTTGATTGACAGGCAACATATTTTTTTAGCAAAGAACGTGTTGCTTCGTAGTTAACAAACCTTCTTTAGGGGCAGAGATGTGTGTGTGCGTGTGTGTGTGTGTGCGTGTGTGTGCGCGCGCGCGCAGGTGTTGAATTTAGAGTGAAATGGTCGTGTTGTGGGCTTATGTGATATTATTATTATCACAGCCCTAAGCGCCGTAGGCCTATTGTTCTCTACTCTACTTCTTTTCCTTCCTTCCTCGGGCGCTGTGCATTCGACAAGACAATGGATGCGGACAGGCGCCGTTATACATGACATCATCATCATCCTCTTCTTATAAATCCGCTGGGGCATTGCACAAGTTGGGTGCCTATATCGCAGTTTATTGCAAAAGCGGTTGACAGAACGCATTCGTATAGGCCTATATGAGATAGACTGATGGAAGGGAAATTGATCATTGAGTGCCTCTCGTAGACTCACACACACCCACATAAAAAAACACACACTAATACTAATACTGGATTCTTTCATGAGAAACTTGTGCACACAAATCGTGACCACAAAAGCATCAACAAATCAAATCAGTCATAACACGGCATTACAGTGAAATACACCGCTCTCTTTCCTAAATTGATGAAACCTGACTTTCTCAACGGCGAAACGAATACGCCGTATTAATTCTATTAAGCCTCAAATATCCTTATACCGATCGAAATTCGGCCAGGAAAATAATTAACCTATCAACCCATGCTGTGGGTTTATTTGCTAATTGTGTGCAAGTACTGATTATGTTATATAAAATAATCCATTTGAATAGACGTTAGAATAATGAGAAAAATTTATTTATTATAAAAACACACGCACACCACACCACACACCTCTACTACTACTACTACTACTACTACATACACACACACACACACGCACACACGCACACACACAAGCCGACTAGAACAGCCCCGCAGCAAGAACGAAAGTAAAAGTACCGTAAACTTTTGAAATTCCATTACGATGAAGTGCAGTCATTGGTAAGATGTGCTTATTACACGTCATAATGTTAACGTGTATCAACAGTGTGGTGAGTGCAACTAATTGCTTTGAAAATTACGATTGAATTCAATAGACGTCAGGAAAATAAATAATAAAAGAAGACTGTTGATAACTAGTTTATGACAGCCTATTTTCACTTTCAGATTTACTAACACCTGGAACAGCCTCTGCCAATGGATGTTGTCACTGTTGGTATGGTAGCATAACTATATTAAAAAATGGTCTATGTAAGTATTTGTCTTGCTCCACCTCCTCCCTCTGGAAGACAAAATTCATCAGTTAGCTGATGCCTGAAAGCCTGCCAATATGACAAGTCCTAATACGTGCATATGTGCTCTTAAATGCACGTCTATCTAGATGGCAAAAGGCTGATAGCCTACGAAGCCATCACTACTCTATTCTACTATATTCTACTATATTCTACTCTATTCTACTCTAGTCTAGCCTACTCTACTCTACTCTACTCTACTATACTATACTATAGGCCTACTATACTATACTATACTATACTATACTATACTATACTATACTATACTATACTATACTATACTATACTATACTATACTATACTATACTATACTATTGTACTATTATACTACTGTGCGTGAGTGTGTTGTAACTGCGCGAGGCTTTTATGACTGAAATAATAGTGCCTATTCTTTAGTCCTATTTCTTAACTGTAACATTTTTACCTGCAAGAGGCGTTCGCTCAATTAATGCATAGTTAAATTATGTACGGATGATGTGCGTACGGATTCTATGCTTTCTGAACCTCTTATATTAGTCTGTGTCTTATTATTGTTCATTATAACTGTCTTGATGTGTGGAGCCAATATATAACATAATGTGATGAGACTTGTACAATATTTCCATTCCTGTGGTAATAAAGATGTGTTGAATTGAATATACTAATTAGCATTAGGCTGTTAGTTATGTATTTACGGCGCATTCGTTTCGCCAACTCATGTTGTTTCTCTGTGCGCTATAGACGACTTTGCAATAGAGATACAGGTACCCAGCTCTGCGCAATACCTTGTGTTGTAAATAAATCTATAATCTATGCAAAACAGTTTTTTTTTAACCTGTCTTACTTTTCTCCTCGTCTTTCTCTTCTTCCATCATTCTACTCTTTCTTCTTCGTCTGCTTTCCTCTGCGTCTTCCTCTCCATTCTCCTCCTTCTTCGTCCCTCTCTCTCTCTCTCTCTCTCTCTCTCTCTCTCTCTCTCTCTCTCTCTCTCTCTCTCTCTCTCTCTCTCTCTCTCTCTCTCTCTTCTCTCTCTCTCTCTCTCTCTCTCTCTCTGTCTTTTTCTCTCCCTCTCTCTCTTTCTCTTTCTTTCTCTGGCCCCCTCTCTCTTTTTTCTCTCTCTCTCCCTGTTCTTTCCTCTCTCTATCTCTCTTCCTCTCTCTATCTCTCTTCCTCTTTCTCCGCCGGCGCACAAGCTTAGGGCGGGGCTTAAATTACCACCGAACATGCGAGTGTGAAGAGTTAAGCGACGTACGCTAATAATAATATTGAATCAGGCACTGTACCCTACAACAGGACAGCCGGAAGGATTGAGAGACCATTAATCTTAATACCACTCTTGGAACTAGTTAGTAGTTGGTGCTACTAGAAGATGGTGAGTGAGTGATGTTGTTAAGGTCGTGTTGTGGTGTGTTAGCTGGCTTGTAACTAACTCCTGACGAATCGAAGCGTTTCAGCGATAGGACAGGTATAGAGAGAGAGAATCCTTTAATCTGCTGTGTTTGATCGCTTTCAACCGTTATTACTCGTCTTTTTGTGAGAAGATGGTGAGTGAATGATTTTGTTTAACAAGGTATTCAGTGTTTTGGTGTTTTGGACTTGTAATCTCCAGAAAGTGTTGTAGTGTACAAAACTTTGCCTATTACGTAAAAAAAAGAAAAAGAAAAAGAAAAAATATTCGGTGGTGTAACTTCAAGATTATGAGTGACGGATTGTATGTAGATTATTGAATAGTGTGAACTGAAAGCTGAATGTAAAATACAACTGGAAGGCCCTACTTTAACAAGTTTGTGATGAGGTAAAAAAAAAGCTTGAAGAATACAATATTAAGTCATATTATGTCAACATTAATGCAAAACCTGGTCTTCGATCGACAAAACAAACTCATATTAAGCGGGCTAAGATTGGTGTATGTGTATGTATGTGTGTATATATACAATATTCGTAAAATTGATTTTATATACCTGCAGTTGGCTTGTGAACTCTTAACGAAGCGTTCTACAAAAAATACACGAATACAGATTTTGTTTTTAATATGCTGTATTTAATATCCTCCAACCATTTTATTCAGTCGTCTTCAGTTCAGAGTATTCATTACTACTCTACGAGGATTTTGAATAGAATCGACGTGTGGATGCATGGATAATGATCCTGCTACAGATTTTAGGGAATTGGACTTGTCAAAAGGCGTTGACGAATGAGGATTATGTGATTTTTTTAAAAAAAAAAGACGAAATGAGTGAACGTAATATTTCGAGCTAGTAACCTACTGACTTCTTATTATATTATGAAAGGGGAAAAGCGGAGGCAAGAGTTAAGAAGAAGACTAACACCGTATACTTATAATACTGTTCACTGTTCCAAACCATACAGGCAATTGTATAGAGAGAGTATATATCATCTAACAGCTCTGTGCGTTTACACACACTATGACGTTGGATTCTACATCATGGAGTTGGTTTTTAAACTCCCCTCTATAAGCAATTTCTGCAAAATTCATGAACTGAGAATGTTTAACTTTGGTTTAGTGTGCTTTTGTATTCCTTTCTTTATTCTTTAATTTCATCTTCTGGTACTTTCACGAGAATTTGGCGTAGTAGTAGTAGTAGTAGTAGTAGTAGTAGTAGTAGTAGTAGTAGTAGTAGTAGTAGTAGTAGTAGTAGTAGTAGTAGTAGTAGTAGATAGGCTGTTTGTTAGGTCTACTGGTCTATTCCACACCTCTTCTTTCAACACTTTCGTGCACTTGGCGCCACTTTGATGATGACTCCTGATCGCCATAGTCGTTAAAACTTATCTATATACATTTTGGGTTGCTATCCAGAAGGTTCTTGAAGGAGTTGTTATTTTTCAGCGAATTTCGGGCTAACTTAATTGGAGAGACCATTCCAGTTCTCCATTATTCCCTGAGTATACTTTGGGATATTTTGTTCCACTACAGTTAACCACCAACGTACCCTGCTGATTCCTAGCTTGATCTAGAAGGTTCCTGTGAGTAGGAGCTGTGTGTGTGCTTGTAACGTACACCAAGGTGGGAATCAGTTGTCGGGAAAAGGTGCTGGAGTGTAAGATGGGTTTGTTTCTTCAAGGAGATGTTGCATGGTGCATGATCAAATTGTAATGCCCTGATTTCAAGACGGCGGTGAGTGGTCTCCGTAGAAAACTGTGTACTAGGTGCTTCCAGATCTCAGTAATAGTACCTAGTAGTAGTTGTTGTAGTTGTTGTTGGTTGTGGTGTTCCCGAGCAAGTAATAGCTGGGGATTGATTGTTTTTGCGCTCTGTCCATCCGGCGTCCGGCTGTCACTATTGAGTACTTTTCTCTGAAACTAATGGATGGATTTCTTTCAAACTTGGTAAGAAAATAATGATCCCTACCAGGTGATACACTCTCTTCTTCTTCTTCTTCTTCTTCTTCTTCTTCTTCTTCTTCTTCTTCTTCTTCTTCTTCTTCTTCTTCTTCTTCTTGTTCTTGTTCTTCTTCTTCCTCTTCTTGTTCTTCTTGTTCTTGTTCTTCTTGTTCTTGTTCTTGTTCTTGTTCTTCTTCTTCTTCTTCTTCTTCTTCTTCTTCTTCTTCTTCTTCTTCTTCTTCTTCTTCTTCTTCTTCTTCCTGTTATTATTATTATTATTATTATTATTATTATTATTATTATTATTATTATTATTATTATTATTATTATTATTATTATTATTGTTGTTGTTGTTGTTGTTGTTGTTGTTCTTCTTCTTCTTCTTGTTCTTCTTCTTCTTCTTCTTCTTCTTCTTATTAAAAATGAGATTCACATAGTTTATTTATTGGTGAGCGACCTACAATAAAGGCAGCAAGAAGTGCATATTTCACCGTACACACTACAGGCACACAACATTCCATAATTATATCACAGTCAAACAATCCGCCTTCTTATTATAACGGTTTTCCATCTCAAGAGCTGCTGGAGGCCCTGGCCGATACAGGCAGTATGTAAATCAAGCCGCCACGCAACGACGACGCCATCGCAGCAACAGCAACGGAAGAAGAAGAAGAAGAAGGAGAAGGTGATGATGATGATGATGATGATGATGATGATGATGATGATGATGATGATGATGATGATGATGATGATGATGATGATGAAGACGAAGAAGTAAAAGAAAAACAAAAACAAAAAGAAAAAGAACAAGAACAAGAAGAACAAAACCAATAACAAGAATAAGAAGGAGAACAAGAAGAAGAACAGGAAGATTAAAAAGACAACAACGACGATGGCATGGTAGAAGAAAACTTCGTCGACAAAAAGTTGGTGGAGAAGAAGAAGGACTAGAAGAGTTTGGAATGCCCGTTAGCGATGAGGATTGCGTCAGAAGGGCAATCATCGTTCAGAAATTGCTAGCGTCGGATAGCGCTGTCTCTGCAGTATTAGCATCTAATCACCCCCTCTCTCTCCCTCTCTCTCTCCCTCTCTCTCTCTCCCTCTCTCTCCCTCTCTCTCTCTCCCTCTCTCTCCCTCACCTCCAGGCCCACCTCGTCTTTCTGTTACTTTCCTGTCACCGTCTTCGATCTTCTCGCTTTCCCCCCCTACCACCCCTCCCCCCGCGCATCTTATCTGTTCTAAGTGAAACTTCCCTGGTAGTGGGTTTTCATTCATACAGCCTTCGCAGTCGACCTTCCCCCCCCTCCCCCTTCCCATCTCACCCCCTCCCCCCACGCCTCCTTCCTCCTCCCACCCATCCACCTCTCTCTCTCTCTCTTTCTGTTTGTCTCTCCCTCTTTCGCCGGTTGCCGTCACGACATATTACATATAGCCTGGAGCATTGACTGGTTGCAGGTCATTCGCTGTTTGGTCATTGGTTGGCTCAGACTGACCACACAGGCTCTCCTCTCTCTCTCTCTCTCTTCTTTTTGTCACATGCGACGCCTTTGTCCACTTAAAAAGCGGCTGGACGTGTGTCATTTGTTTCAATAGCTCAAAGTTGTCATACTGTATTGTTGGAAGTGCTGAACGTTTTCCAAACATTTGATCGTGAGTGAAGTTCAATTTTCTTTGGTGGTTTGTTACACATTCATTTAAATGCGTTTTGTTCCCTCTCACGCTGGAGCGGCTTTATTAAGAAAGACAAAGAAACTAGTACTTTACCACATGGTGTAATGAGGTAAACTGGATCGATGAAAGTAGATAAACCCTGGCCTTTCGGCGAAAACTCTATGAGTGAGCTGAGATGTTGGGAGGCAAAAGAGTTTGCAGGTGAAACTGAAGTGGTTTTAGGTAATACGATCCAAAAATTAATTGTATTATAAATATCATACATTGGAAACGTCGCATTGTTCTTGTTACGACTGTGTTCAGGGATATTAATTATAATTTTTGTTTAAAAAGTATGATACAGTGTTTCAAGGAGATTTAACTTTGTTAAGTGATTTGAGCCTGTGAGTGTATGAATGCGTTTCTTATGTTCATGAAATTGTTAATTAATGTCAAATTTAACGGTTTTTTAAGTCCGAAATAATTGCTATACTGCGTTCGTATAATTATTTTTAAATCTAGTTAGTTAGTTAATTAGTTACTAATTTCATTATTTCGTATTTCTTTGATTGTTTTATTTAACATCGCTTTCATTGAAGTGATTTAAAAATGTCAATGAGGATGTACATTTATTTATTTCCAGTTTTAAAATGTTGTCATTTAATTTAACGTCTTGATTAAAAACAGAATAATAAACATAATCGATTAATTAATTAATTAATTAATTCCTTTATTTATTTTATTTGTTTTTATATAGCGCTTTTACCGTTCAAGGGATGAATTTTAATGATTTCACTTTTTACATTTTAATTTATCTTTATAAAGGCTCAATTTCAGTCGTAGTCCGTAGAAAGCTGCATGAATTTTACCGTGAGTGTACTGGTACTTTGTTATTTATCAAATGTATACAGACGTGGCAGTAGATCAATTGTCTGTGTTCTGTCTTCTATAAAGCAAAGAAATATTACGGTGGGTTAGTGAATGATTTCTCTGCTGCTCCAATTCCTTTGTGAGGTGGAAAAGCAGGATTCTGTTTGTAATTTGCTTTATAACTTCAAATATTAAAAAATAAAGTGCGAAAGGAGAATAACCCTATGAATTTCCCTATGAAAAAAGGGACAATATTGTAAATAAAAAAAAATAAATAAATAACCGGTGTTTAAATGTCACCCGAAAGATCACAACCTTTTTATAAAGGGTTCAGCACAACAAATATA
>CM072513.1:95447746-95460246 GCA_036898135.1 Oncomelania hupensis | reverse complement strand
AGAGAAAGATGGAGTACGCTTGTGAAACGATCATTTGTGGTGCCCCAACGACTTTCGAGTTAAGGGATAGGATAGGATAGGATAGGATAGTTCTGTATTGTAATTATCGTAACATTTCTTCTTCTTCTTCTTCTTCTTCTTCTTCTTCTTCTTCTTCTTCTTCTTCTTCTTCTTCTTCTTCTTCTTCTTCTTCTTCTTCTTCTTCTTCTTCTTCTTCTTCTTCTATAGTTGTTGTTGTTGACGATGATGTTGTTGTAATTGTACAATTGTGAAAGTTTTACATTCTAAAGTAGAGAAAAGTGTAGAGCAGTAATTACGAGAGTAAACATAGGGGTAATCTGGTGAATAGATGAAGCAATGGAGATGTTTAACACAATACCGCGTCTCGAATCCCTATATCTTGTGGGAGGCGCGCGCATTATTATTGTTGCAGTATTATTATTATTATTATTATTATTATTATTATTATTATTATTATTATTATTATTATTATTATTATTATTATTATTATTATTATTATTATTATTATTATCTACAGATAAATAACATTTAAACCTTGCCATTCTAACACATTATACACAATAAATGATCAGCCCGTCCATGCAAAATTTGTTTTTTCCAGACTTTAGCTCCCCCAATTTTTTTTCTTCACATTTTAGCTCCCCTTGTTGAGGATAAGCTAAGCGCGCTGTGGTTTCGATGTCTTAATTGGTGGGTTACTCAATAAGTCCCTCCCTGCCTTCGTGTTACGAGTGACATGAACTAACGTTTTTAATTACTGCTTGATTAAAATATCCAGGCGTCTTGGGTGACTTACCGGAAGAAAAAGATGTTTTTGGTTAATTAGGTGTAGGGTCGGTTTTAATTAACGGCGCATCACACCTTGGCAAATGGTAGGCTAGTATAAAAGTCTTGAAGACTGTTGGCGCTGGAATTTCTTTGTCAGAAGGTGTTAATAATGACTTGTTCGGCTTCTCTATCTTTTCTGATACGTCTTTATAGCTGGAAAGCGAAAGGTCATTTGTGGTCAGGGGTTGCCTGCTTGACTTCAAACAGTAATTGTTACAATGAGAAAGAGTTAATAGTGTAGTGTAGTGTAGTGTAGTGTAGTGTAGTGTAGTGTAGTGTAGTGTAGTGTAGTGTAGTGTAGTGTAGTGTAGTGTAGTGTACTGTAGGATGCTCAGTTTAGGAGACTGATTTCTAAGGGACACTGTTTAATTTAAATCTAGTTTTAATTTAGTGTTTGGTTTTACTGTTTAGTTTCGTTTGTATTGATAGTTTAGCTTCTTTTCTTTCTTGTTTATGTTTTTTTTTTGTGTTTGCTTAAGTCAGTTTAATAACTTGAGTGATTAGTTGTTGATTTTTTTGGGGTTCTATTATTATTATGTTAGTGCATGGGTGTTGAAGGAAAAAGAGGTCGAATATTTATTTATTTATTTATTTATTTATTTATCCATTTATTGGTTGCCTATAATTTGGAAGTGATTTCTCATTGCATTTTAAAAATATTTATTTCTGTTTGTTTTACTAGGACACATTGCTGAAAACATTTCCAGTGTTACGCTTGGTGCAGACAGAGACATTTTGACAGGAATGCTGAATATCAATGAATAACACCGGCGCTTATACCTTCTGAAATCTCGTGTTTAGCGAAACTCTCTTGTGTATTGATACAACATGAAATAATGCGTTCGAAGAACATTATTTTAGTTTGAGTTTTCACCGTTGAGTTGTCAACTGTATTTGAAAGAAAGGGCAGTTGAATTTTTTTTTACAATTAGTCTGCAAAGTGAATCACAGTTTAGTTACATTGAAGCTCTTTTGACTTGTCGATCAGTTTAATTGATCGATTTTGAATATAGTTTTTGTGGTGGAAATAAGCGTCGCTAGCGACAACCACGACAGCGACGATGATGAACGGACTTCTTAGCACGGCGGCCGCCGGCCAGATGTCGCCCTTCCCTAACCACCAGTCCATGTCAGCGTACGGGCACGGCCCGGGCAACACCGCACACCACCACCACCACTTCGGCCAGATGTACAGCCAGCACCAGCGCTCCTCCTTCGCTATCCAGGAGCTCCTGGGTTTAAACTCTGCCTGCCGCTCGGGGCAGAACGGGGCTAGCCCGGACCCTCTGATGGACAGCAACGGGGCGGGCATGGTGCCCGGAACTCTCTCGGGCATGTACCACTTGCCCTCGTTGGGCACGTCCAACGCGATGGCTACCGGTTCACACCGCTCCGCCATGGATGGTCAGGCCTCGTCCTTCCTGCGCGAACAGCCCATGGGCGCAGGGGCTGGGGGCTCCTTCTGCCCTTGGAGGTTCGATTCCCTCACCTCCCAAGGTCACGTCGGACAGGGCATGTCCCCGGCCGCCCCGAGGTTCAGCAGCGTCGGTCGTCCTGAAGACCTCAACTTCGGTTTCAAGCACAGCATCGCGGACGACGGTGAGTCTGTTACTTTGTTTGTGTTGTGTCTCTGTCTGTATGTACCTCTGCTGTCTGTCTGTGTATTACCTTGGTCTACTGTCTGTCTGTGTATTACCTTGGTCTACTGTCTGTCAGTGTATTACCTTGGTCTGTCCCCCCGTGGGGGTGCCGAGGATTCCAGATTAATTATTTTCCCACTTTCTAGAAATTCAGTGCTTTAAATTCCGGGACAATATTCCTCATTTGTGTGTGAGGTCTGTTGGATCAGCTTGGGAATATTGGACGCTTTCTGCCACATGGTCACTGGGGCTTCCTATGATGTTATTATTTAGCAATGTAGGCATTTTATATGTATGTGTTTTGTTGATATTGTATAATGATGTTTGCATTCTATTTTTGTGTTTGTAAACGGAAGTTCGATAAATTAGAGTATAGCCTCAGGGTCCCCTGCGTGGGATGTCTTTATTGTAAAGTGACCGGCTGGTAGATTTCCTTCAGTGTTACCACTAGGGTTGTTTCGGCAGATATTTTATGCGGATTAGGGGTGAGTCCTCTTTCACTTTTGTGGTCCTGATTTGGCTCGGAAGAGTCCGCTTTACCTAAAGCAATAACCATGTAATGTAACGTAACCTTGGTCTACTGTCTGTCTGTTGATTTCTATTACGTTGGTCTACTGCCTGCTGTCTTCAAATACGTATGTGCGTTTTCCCTTGTTTGTAATTACCATTAATATGCCATTGATTCTTTCTTTCTTTCTTTCTTTCTTTCTTTCTTTCTTTCTTTCTTTCTTTCTTTCTTTCTTTCTTTCTTTCTTTTCTTCTTTCTTTCTTTCTTTCTTTCTTTCTTTCTTTCTTTCTTTCTTTCTTTCTTTCTTTCTTTCTTTCTTTCTTTCTTTGCTCTTAGTTTATTTGTTAGTTTTTCTTTTTCTTTCTTTCTTTCTTTCTTTCTTTCTTTCTTTCTTTCTTTCTTTCTTTCTTTCTTTCTTTCTTTCTTTCTTTCTTTCTTTCTTTCTTTTTTTATTTCTTTCTTTCTTTCGGTCTGTCTGTCTGTCTTTCTTTTGTCTGCTTTTTTTTGTGTTTTTTTTATTTTAGCTTATTTGTTAGTATTTTTTCTTTCTTTTTTTCTTTTCTTTTCTTTCTTTTCTTTCTTTCTTTCCTTCCTTCCTTCCTTCATTTCTGTCTTTCCTTCTTTCTGTTCTTTCCTATTCTTTTTTTTTCTCCTTTTATTGTTCTCGGTTTGTTAGTGCATTGTTAAGCTTGTCTTTGCTGGCTGTTTCCCACCCCACCCACTTTCTTCTTCTTCATCCTCTTCTTCATCCTCTTCTTCCTGTACTCTCTTTTTTGTTTTTTAACAATGTGAGTACATTTGGCGGCTAATCCTTTGTTCCTGCCTAATGATGTACAGGTCAGTTTCCAGGACGGTTAGTAGACTAGTACTTTTGTACTTGACCGTTCGTTGATTGATGTCGTTTTCGGAGCGAGAACTTCGTGCAATAGGAATGATAACTCTTTGTAACTGATCGCTGCCAGTCCTCGTTTCCATGGCGACTGAATTGGAATGGACCAGCTCTTATTACAATGGTAGAGTGAGATCGGAAGATAACTTTGCCTTGTTTGGGATTTTTTCCCTCTCATTTTATTTGCGTAAAATGTGTGTGTGTGTGTGTTTTTTCTACTGTAGGTCTATACCTTTTTTATTTATTGGAAACGATCTTTCTTTTTTTTTTCTTTATTTGTTGCTTTCTTTCTTAATTGTTTTTTGTAATTCTGTTTTTCTTTCTTTTATTTTTCTATGCTGTCGAGATATGATTTTTAAAATTTGTTTATTTTTCTTTCTTTTTTTTCTTTTCTTTGTTTTTTTTCTCTCTTTATTTTTCTTTCTTTCTTTCTTTCTTTCTTTCTTTCTTTCTTTCTTTCTTTCTTTCTTTCTTTCTTTCTTTCTTTCTTTCTTTCTTTCTTTCTTTCTTTCTTTCTTTCTTTCTTTCTTTCTTTCTTTCTTTCTTTATTTCTGGCAAATATACTAACAGGAACTAATTAATTGTGCATTAAAACAGGGGTGATTTTGTAACTTTTTAATATTATTCAGAATCAGATTAAGAAAACTTTATTATCTCACAATAGAAATTCTAACATGCAATTGCTGTCAGTAAAAAGGCAATTAAAAAGGTAACAATAATATATAATTTTATCTATATATATATACATATATAAAATTTACAAAGATACATCATGCATTGACTCCCACGAATGTACATACAGTATTAACATGAACATTTCAGACACAGTGTATTCTTACATGCATATTCCACAATATTTGGAAACTATACATCATCCTCATTACACTTCAACATCATAAACTCACACACACGCACACCGACACAAACATACACACACATACACACACACATTCAATGCCAACTCACAGGTTTGTTATTAGAAATTATGCTTCAATTCAGTATAACATAAAATTGCTGCATTATAAATTATAAAATTCCAATAGAATGCACCCATATGCCACACGCACACACAAACATACACCAACACACACCCAGCTCTCAGTCAACACCTAATAAGAATTTGTACTGATTTGGGGACCACAATAACTATAGCCACTATTGTCATTAACACAGATTAGTTATTTGTAAAGAACGAAGAATTGTACGTGGAACCGGTTAAATAAAGATTACACCAATCTAGTACTGTGAAGTCATAATCTGGCTTTTGTCGCGTTTGTACATATTAATAACTTTATTGTGAAGTCTATGGTCGTTAGTAAACAATAACAAACGTAAAAAACAGAGAAAGAAAGAACCAAAAACTATAGTCGGGCAGATATAGTTATAAATTACATAAAGAACGAACAGAAAAGAAAAAAATACTTAGAAAGTGTGTACTCGCCTTTGCGTGAAATCAACTAAACTTTTATTTAATGTCTTTTACACCTTTAGGTGATGTTAGACAACAAAATGAAACGTTTAAAACGCTTTAACTTTTAAAAAACAAAATTACAATCAGTCTAAAGAATTCTACCACCAGAAGATTTTAGCAAGAACTTTCACAACTTCTGTAACCTATTTGGAGGATACAGAACTACGTCTGCAGAATGTGTCCATATTCAAATATGTTATATCCCTTTACTTCAAACGTGTCTTTTAAAACTGGGCATAGACTTGTATTACATATGTACTGAACCTCTGCGGAGTAAATGGTATTCCATGCGTGAGGTTTGAACCAAAAGACTTAAAAAAAACAACCAACCGCAAATAAGCAAAATTAAACAACCGATACTGGTTAGGATTTGATGAGACTGCGTTCGTGGGTTCGCATGATTTGTGTGTTTGTGAGCGTGTGTTCTGGCTTTGAATCTTTGACACGACGATCGCGGTAAGTGGCAAGATCCACACGCTAACATCTGCGTAATTGTTGGGGAATCCAAAATAATTCTAATCCCGAATAAATTGTTGTCTTGGAGTGTCGCCAGTAAGCGGGGTCTGGTTGAAGGGAATTGGCATAACTGAAGAAACTGAAAGCTGGATTTTGCCTGTAGAAGTGGTTAAATAATAAAAACAGTGATACTAGATAGGCCTTTTTGTTTTGCTAAAGCGATTTTTATCGACCATGACATGCCTAGGGCGTAATCACACATAAGAACCAAGTAAAATGAAGTAAAAATAAATAAGGACAATTCTGTACAATCAATTAAAGTACACAAACAATTGTAAAACGGAAACCGCACCCACCCAAAGGCTAATTATAAAAACAAACTGACTTTCATCCTATCTTCCTGGGGTTTTTACAGTGTTTCTGACAAAGACGAAAAGCTTTTCAAGTCTAATTATCGCGAAGATCGTTCGTCAACAACCGTCATCGTTTGATTATCGCTCGATAACGCAAGAAGTCTCATCGTCATCGTCATGTGCAATTTTAGCAAAACTTGCATCACCATCATCATCATCATCATCATCATCATCATCATCATCATCATCATCATCATCATCATCATCATCATCATCATCATCGTCGTCGTCGTTAGTGGGCGCATCGGATGTTTTGAGTTAGATCCTGTATTGGCCAGCGCCTTGAGCAGCTCTTTAGCTGGAAATGCACTATATAAAACGAGTAACTAAAATCATCATCATCATCATCATCTTCTTCTTCTTCTTCTTCTTCTTCTTCTTCTTCTTCTTCTTCTTCTTCTTCTTCTCCATCATCATCATCATCATCATCATCATCATCATCATCATCATCATCATCATCATCATCATCATCATCATCACCATCATCGTCTTCTTCTTCTTCTTCTTCTTCTTCTTCTTCTTCTTCTTCTTCTTCTTCTTCTTCTTCTTCTTCTTCTTCTTCTTGAGCGATTTCAGCGCTTATGGGCCCTACCTGTTGATCGACTACCCTGCCAAATTTGGTCAGTTTTAATCAAGCTTCGTCATTGCATTACCAGTGACCTCGTTCATATTCTTTACGCGTCGCTCTGTGACGTCTTCGTGTTCATGCTAGGGCATAATATAATTTGAACTTAGACACACTTTGAACGTCATGTTCGTTTTGTCCGTTAACGGGAAAAAATAATTTGCAAGCGCAAAACTTTAATTGACTGCTCAGTTTCATTGCAAGAAGATCACGTGACAGGATCACATCTCGCGCAACTTGGCGAGATGCAACGGGACCCGCTTCGCGTGAATTCTGTGGCGTGGCCTCCCCTTGACTCCCCTCCCCTTGACTCCCCCCCTCCTTGACTCCCCCCTCTCTCTGCCTATGCCCTCCCCCCCCCCCCCCTCTTCCCATCATCTCTTAGGTCTTCGACGTGATTTCCTTTTATAGTTGTTCCGAAGTTGTTCCGTTTTTAGCGATAACCTCGCGTTTAGTTTAGGTATCGTTCTTCGGTGTAACCTCCCTTTAGTTTTTCTGTGCTTTGGCGTGGTATCCTTTGCATTGGCCAGGTTCTCTAATTAGTCCCACCTTAATCATTGTTATAAACTTTTAAATGGGATCCCTGACTTTTCAATTAAAAGCGGCGCTTCTTGCCTGTTGGTTTGACGTCGCCTGATTCAATTATTTGGGTCTTTCTTTTTTTTTTTCCTTTTTTAATAGCAATTTCCGAGGTTGCGGGTCATGATAGAGCTTTGACGGAGGAAAAAAACCCAAGTGGCATGATTTGGAGGTTGCTTGCGTCCAAAGATGCTGGGATGATCAAAAGAAAACCTGCTGGCTTTAACTACTTTTCAAACTTTTTTTTTTTAAATCAAGGAGAGAAAGAAGTTGGGGGTATGTGATGGGGATGGGAAAGGAGCAGAAGAAGAAGAAGATAAGAAGAAGACGAGGACGCGCGATCTCGTTTATACGTCACATGTTTTATTACTCTGTAAAACAAAAGTCTTACTGTTGCCCGCTTTGGGATCACTTTCCTTTCTCCTAGATATTTAGTTAAGTCATTGTTGGCAGGGTCCAGCGGACTACTCCTTATCCCGTCATGGCTTGTTTATACATAGATTTGATAATATTGGTCAAAATGACATTATGCGCAGATCTGAAAACCACGACAACGATAAACCATACTTGATTAAATTAATTACGATTGATTTTGACTAATAATGCTTGCTTTAGTTCGAACACGAAAATAAGGATGATCCTTTTGTCTCTTGTCATGTCTTTACTAAAACTATCCATCGTGCGGGGAGAGTGCGCATAAGAAAGATTTTAGAATGGTTTGAAAAACCGTGATAATTGAATGAGGTGATTCTTGAAACTAACGGTTTGTGATCTGGAGGCGCAAATGCGCGTAACGCGATTTCGCTATTAAACAAAAATGGATTGGCATCAATAAAACTATTGCTACACTTTCTTAAGGTTTGATCAATTAGAAAAGTGTTGACCACCATAGGACCACCATAGGACAAGACTTTGTGTGTGTGTGACCGATTGCCTGTTTACTACTACGTCCTTGACTGGCAATGCGATAAACGACGCAATAAATTTACCATTAGTAGGCCTACTGAGAAGCATATGCTGCAGCCCGTACTAAGAAATTTATTAATTCATTGCTTACTTAATGAAGAGGCTGTGTATAGTGGTTTTCCTTACCAATTTGTACGCAGTAAATTTATAACGCTTTTTAAAATAGATATACAGACTAGATAGTGCTAATATGATGCTCTGTGGTGGGTTCGGGCACTGAATAGCAAGGACCCAACGTTTCCCGGCGTGTCGTAAGAGGCGACTATCAGGGGTGATGTCAGCACGGCATCACTGGGCGAAAGTCTTCTACACAAAAGTCACCGGCCAGAGCGGAGGAACCTCACGTTACTATAGGTTCAACGACTACGCGCTCTGGACCAAGGCGAGCCATACAGTACTCGTGGATTGGGCCCCGCCAGGTCTTTCTTGCCCAAGGCACACCCTAAGATGAAAAATGATCTGTGGTGGTCCAAAGACTTTCGAGTTACGGGATAGGGTAGTATAATGCTAATTTGAAACCATTTGAAGATATTTTGAATGAAGACAAAAAGACCAATTAATAATTTCTTTCTTTGGTGATGTCTTTCTAGCTTCAATTAGGGGACAATTCAGTGATTCAACTAGGACAATTCAGTGGTTCACTTAGGGCAATTCAGTGATTCACTTAATTATTAGGGCATTTCAGTGATTCAACTAGGACAATTCAGTGATTCACTTAGGGCAATTCAGTAATTCAACTAGGACAATTCCATGATGCAATTATGACAATTTAGTGATTCTACCAGGACAATTCAGTTATAAATAAGGACATTTCAGTAATTTATTTAGGACAATTCGGTGATTCAATCGGATTCTACTAATCATTAGCTTACCATCATTAACAACCTCAGCTCAATTAGCAGTAGACATTTTTCCAGGTCTTGCGCAATGTTGACTTCGACTTTAACTGTCTCGTCGTTTACTTCTGACGTGCGACGATTTATACTTAACATTGTATATCTTAATTAATTAATTTGGTTTGTAGATGTTTCTGAAGAACAATCCTGAGAAACTGCGTCTTACGAAATGGATCGCGCGCTTCGTGGCCCCCCAAACAGCTTTAGCATTTACGCGCGCTACTGGTTACATTACCGTTTAATGGCTTCAAACCTCTGCATTACTATGTAACTTATGTTAATCTGATGAATAAAATTTGATACAACAACATCAACAACAACAACAACAACAACATGTACCTTAAAACTGTGTACTCATCACCTTGTGTCGTGTTGCTCACACCAATGACTAGGCCGTCACGAGGATAGTTTATTAGTTTATTGTTAGGGTGAACATAACTCAACGTAATCACAAAGAAGACTGACAAGGGGACAGAGAGACTCAGGGAGGGAAGGGAAGAGAAAGGTGAGGGAGGAGAGAGAGACAGACAGACAGACAGACACGTGGACAGACACAAAGATTTTGAGCGAGAAACGGACAAGATAGACAATGAAACAGACAGACGGAGACCATTGGGCGAACAAAAAAGATTTTTAAGTGAGAGAGAGAAAAACAGACAGAGAGATAGGCAAACACAAAGATTTTGAGTGAGAGAGAGAGAAAGAGAAAGAGAAAGAGAGAGAGACAGAGACAGAGACAGAGGAAGACACAGATTTTGAGAACGACGGTCCAGGAAACCCCAACGGCGAACGCCATTTCAGAGTTCTTGTTGGTAATACATCTTCATGAGCAATAGTAGAAAGGGCATCGTGCGTACAACTAAGCATACATTATTGGCACGATAGCACGGCACTACACGACTGTAGTATACTAAGGGCAAGTCCTCTCCTCCTATTGTACGTAAGGACGGTAATCAACTTACTTTGGTCGAGGTGAAAACACCAATATATTACATTATGATGAGGGGTGTGTGGGGTAAAGGGAGGGGGGAACCGTGAACGCTGGCCGTGTCTTTACTTAATTTATTATTGGTGTGCTTTGTTTTTATTCTGCATCTCTCGCTCGACAGTTTTCCTGCTGCTGCTGCTGATGATGATGATGAAAAAAAAGAAGAAGAAGAAGAAAAGAAGAAGAAGAAGAAGAAGAAGAAGAAGAAGAAGAAGAAGAAGAAGAAGAAGAAGAAGAAGAAGAAGAGGAAGAACAAGAAGAAGAGGAAGAACAAGAAGAACAAGTAAAAGACCAAGAAGAAGAAGAAGAAGTAGTAGAAGAAGAAGGAGAAGAAGAAGAAGAAGAACAACAACAACAACAACAACAGCAACAACAAGACCAACAATAACAACTATAACAACAAGAACCCAAAAACCAAAAACAACAAGAAGAACAAGAAGAGCAACAATAGCATCTTTTGCTCACCACTTTTGCGTAGGCTCAAAAAAGAAGAAGAAGAAGAAGAAGAAGAAGAAGAACAAGAACTAGAAGAACAAGAACAAGAAGAACAACAACACCAATGACAATAACAACAACAATAACAACACACATTTTGAGTTCATGATTATTGATGTATTTAAATGCGTTTTTTTTTTTCAAACGTTTATTGTCAGTCTAAACCACTGAAGGTGAATTAATAATTATGGACAATACACGAATTGAACACAAACAATTATTATAATGAGAAAACAACAAGAAGAAGAAGCTCATGTCGTCATATCCGTAAGGAGGTCATGGTAATTACTATAAGGCAACAAGAAGACGAAGAAGATGTCGTGTCATTCGTGGGCTGTTTGGAAGCCAATATCGACGAGTATAACTACCCTGAAGCCATGAACTGGCACTGATCGTGACTGGAACTCTGGCCTTAACTGGTCAGATTGACGTCAGGCCTCCTAATTGTGGTTCTAAGGCCGCCTGGGTGATGTCTTAAACATCTTGCAAGTAATCGCTTAAAAAAAAAAAAAAAACTTACCTGCACTGTGTTTGAAACCTCAGCAGGTAATAGCCAGATTTCTGATTTTATTTATAGAAGTACCGATAATTATACAACTCGGTACTGATTGTCTTTCTTTCTTTCTTTCTTTCTTTCTTTCTTTTTTCTTTCTTTTAATTTGATATTTTCGATGCAGATGCCCAAATTTAATGTATAACTTAGTACTAATTATGTAATAATAATACATAGATCTATATATCGCATATATCTCGCACACAAGAAAGAGTGAATGAAGTCAAGGCGCATTGTGTTGATTATCCTATCCTATCCTGTCCCGTAACTCGGAGGTCGTAGGGGCACCACAGACGATCGTTTAACCAGCGTACTCCATCTTTCCCTGTCCTCCGCAACCCTGACTATTTCGCTCAGTGTCAAACCAGTCCATTCTCGAATGTTGTCCTCCCACCTCTTTTTCGGCCTCCCTCTTCTTCTACCTCCTTGCGCTGTACCTTGCAGGATGGTCTTTGCAAGATCTGATGATCTGGTGACGTGGCCTTACCATCGGAGTTTCCGATTTTTCACCACTGTGAGCAGGTCATCGTGTTGTCCAATGGCTTGTGTGATGGTCTGTCGGACGTCGTCGTTGGTGATGTGCTGGATATAGGAAATGCCCAGAAGTCTTCTGTAGCACCTCATCTCCATGCTTTGTATTCTTCGTTGGAGATCTGCTGTGAGGGTCCATGTTTCGCAAGCGCATAGGAAGATGGAGATGACAAGAGAGCGCAGCAGTCTTACCTTGGAATGTTGATTATAGATTTTAGTAATCTCTTGCCATTCCTTCAGAAGGAAGATTTTTGGGGAAAATCTCATATAGTCTCAAAGTATACCACAAAATGTTCGGTTTATTTCAAATTTTTATCAAAGGGAAAAACACTGGCCAAAGCATAAAATAATAAGAGGGAGTTATCTTTCCTTTCTTTCAATTTCTTCCATTTGTTTTTACATTTCTTCTTCTTTCTATCTTTTTTTTCTTTCTTTTAAAATTGCAAATACACAGTGCGGTGTTTTCTTCATGATTACGATTTTATTTTTTCCGATGTAATCTCTCTCTCTCTGTCTCTCTCTGTCTCTCTCTGTCTCTCTCTCTCTCTTTTTTTTTCTTTCTCTCTCTTTCTCCCTCTCTCTCTTTCTCCCTCCCTCTCTCTCCATTTCTCTCTTCCTATCTTTCTTCCCCCTTATTTGAC
>CM072513.1:95392746-95442746 GCA_036898135.1 Oncomelania hupensis | reverse complement strand
GAAGAAGAAGAAGAAGAAGAAGAAACCCAGAAGGCGAAGACGAAGAAGAAGAAGAAGAAGAAGAAGAAGAAGAAGAAGAAGAAGAAGAAGAAGAAGAAAGAAGAAGAAAAGCCCTATAAGCAGGTTTTGCTTTCCAACTATTGGTAGATTGAGGTATACATCCCTAGTGCACTAATGCCTTCTGTTAAAAGAGGTGCGTTGATTCATTTTTAAACAAGAAACAAAAACGAGAGCAGGGTGTTTTGTTCGCTGTATTTTCCTATAATTAATTTGCCATTATTGACCTTAATCGCAAATGCCACCGTGACCCACGTCCATGCCATGCTGATGTATTTTATTGCACTTTACTTTGTGAGTATTTATTATATTTATTTCGCGTTTATTTAGTACTTTTATTTCGAATTAAACTATACTTACTTTCCTACATTCCATTATTTTTTTTCATTTAATTTCTTTAATGATGATGTTTATATTTTGTTGTCCTTTGATTGTGATAAACTAGTATTTTAGCTTGTATATTTTGTTTTATTTGGCTGCCGTTATTAACTTTGGTTTTTTTTGTGTGCTTTATTTTATTTTATTTGGGTTTGTTTTTTGGTAATTTATTGGGAGATTAACTTGTTGTTGTTGTTGTTGTTGTTGTTGTTGTTATTATTATTATTATTATTATTATTATTATTATTATTATTATTATTATTATTATTATTATTATTATTAGTAGTAGTAGTAGTAGTAGTATTAGTATTATTATTATTATCGTTGTTGTTGTTGTTGTTATTATTATTTTCTGAGTGTGCGAGTCTCTAGTGCGCGCCACAGAGCGCTTACGAGGTTGTTTTATCGTATTTCAGCTTCGTCCAAATCTATTTTCTTTCTTCAGTTTCCCGGAAACACATAAACCGATCCGCGCGGAGCACATGCAAAAACAAAAACAAAATCCATACCACGTTAATTCTACCGGGGGGCTAAAGTTATTCTCTCTCCTTACCCCCCTCTTACTTCCCTTGAGCTCGCTCGCTCCTTGACAAAATAAACTGTTTTATTGCTAATAGAGTCGGATTGCGTATTTGGAAATAAACTCCATCTTCTCACATAGACGATCGAGGTAGGGCGAGAGGGCAGAAGGAAAGACGGGGAGACACAGAGAGAAGGGGAGAGAGAGAAACAGAGAGAGAGAGAGAGAGAGAGAGAGAGAGAGAGAGAGAGAGAGAGAGAGAGAGAGAGAGAGAGAGAGAGAGAGAGAGAGAGAGAGAGAGAGAGATTAGACAGACAGAAAAAAAGAGAGTGAGAGATTCAGATTCAGATGGGGATTTTAGGCTATGATAGCCAAATATCGACCGAAGTCTAGTCTGTGCACGCACGCATTGCATCGCACGGGCTTTAAAGATCCTGACGCTCATGTCCTAGACGGTGGCGTGCCGGCACAAATATATCCAGCGCGCAATGGGTTCTTCCTACCCATTCCAGGTCACCAAGGATTGGTGCTCAGTCGTCTGGGCCCTCAGACTATGCACCCAAAGGCTGCAAGTTGGCGCCTCGGGCGTGGCTGGTGTTAGATCCTGTATCGGCCAGCGCCTTGAGCAGCTCTTGAGCTGGAAAAGCGCTATATAAAAACGACGAAACATAAAATGTCATAAATGAGTTTACAAAATGTCATTGCATCTTTCTCACCCATACTATTAAAAATGTCAGAGAGAGAGAGAGAGAGAGAGAGAGAGAGAGAGAGAGAGAGAGAGAGAGAGAGAGAGAGAGAGAGAGAGTTAAGGAGGGATGTATGACGGCCTACTGGCACCAAAACCTAGATTATTACAAATATCATGAGATATGTACAAATATCATGGGATAATTACAATTATCATTTCAAACTTACAAATATCTTCGCGTGATCATGTTTAAAATTTCAGCTTTGGCTCTAGCATGCAATCCGCCTGGAAATGCGCCAAAACAAAAAACTGTAATTATCACATATTAATTACAATTTTAACTTGATAATTAAAATGTTTACGTGATCATGCCTAATTCTGGCTAAGGCGGCGTACTAGCACCAAAACGTGCATTTACAAGTAGCAGTAATAATGGCAATTAACACGTGTTCTGTGTAATTCACCTATGTGACGGCCTACTAGCGCCAAAACCTGTTAATTGCAAAATAATATCATGGGATAATTACAAGAATCAACGTCATCTTTTTTAATATATACGTGCAAATTGTAATTATCAAGGGAAAATTACAATTTTCGGTTTTAGCGCATTTCTAGACGGATTGCTAGAGCCCCAAACTGAAAATTAAACATGGTCACGCGAAAATATTTGTAATTTTTCAATGATAATTGTAATTATTCCACGATATTTGTAATTTCTCCCATAATATTTGTAATTATCATATTTTGGCGCTAGGAAGACTTGGCAAATACTAATAATTAACAATTAACACTGGAGATTACCGGTATCTCTGTAAATTACACAGAACACGGGTTAATTTCAGTTATCTCGTGATACTGGTAACTCTCTGTTTTGACGCTAGTGGGCCGTCATAGGGATAGAGGGAACAAGATGGGAAGAGGTTGGAGGAGGCGTTAAGAAAACTTTTATTGGTAATAGGGCTGGATGGCACATTGGAAATTGTTGCACGGCAGTGGTCGATTCCACCCCGAAGCTTGAATCTCGTGTAACTCCAATTCGTTACCCACGCAACCCGTTCATTCAGCAGCAAGTCGTCGTCGTTAGGAGGCTTTCCAGCTTTTTTCTAGCAAATAGCATCAACAACTGCTTACAAAATTTCTTTCAAAAACCCACTCCAATCAAGCAGTGGTATGTATTTATAATCAACACATTAGAAAAAAAACGCGGAACGTTCCAGAATTATGCAATCAGCCAATGTCCCTGTCTTTTGTCATAGAACTTTCCATGGTCATCTGGAAGCTTCGAATCGATCAAATAACCGCAACATTTTGACTGACGGAAACCAACAAACATTACATATAAGGCTTCTACAGCGGCGGCATAGATCGAAGATGAGTAAAAGCACTATCTTATTGCACGTCTCGGGTCTAAACACAATCCTATCCTATTCTATCATATCCTATCCCGTAACTCGGAGGTCGTAGGGGCACCACAGATGATCGTTTAACCAGCATACTCCATCTTTCCCTGTTCTCAGCAACCCTGATTGTTTCGCTCAGTGTCAAACCAGTCCATTCTCGAATGTTGTCCTCCCACCTCTTTTTCGGTCTCCCTCTTCTTCTACCTCCTTGCACTGTGTTTCTTGTAGGTTGGTCTTTGCAAAACCTGATGATTTGGTGACGTGGCCTTACCATCGCAGTTTCCGTTTTTTCACCACTGTGAGCAGGTCATCGAGTTGTCCAATAGCTTATGTGATGGTCTTTCAGACTTCATCGTTGGTGATGTGTTGGGTACAGGAAATGTCCAGAAGTCTTCTGTAGCACCTCATCTCCATGCTTTGTATTCTTCGTTGTAGATCTGCTGTGAAGGTCCATATCTCGCAAGCTTATAGGAAGATGGAGATGACAAGGGAGCACAGCAGTCTTACTTTGGAATGTAGACTGATGGTCCTGTCCTTCCAAATAGGGTTTCAACCTCTCCAGGGCACAATAACCATTTGAAATCAAAGTGAGCATCTAAATCGTAACACAAACAAACACGCTGTCCTCCGATGCTCCTGCCGAGAGGGTAAATACTGCGTAGCCGAGCCGAGTATTATGCTCGCCTCTTACCTAACACGGGCGAATGTCAGCGTCATTCTCCCCCCGTCCCCCCTCCCCCACCCGTAAAATGAATAAGAGGAGGAAAAGACATCATTAGCCACCATCACTCTCTTCTCCTCTTCTTCTTCTATGCTCTTGTTGTTGTTATTGTTCATCTTGTTCTTCTTGTTCTTCTTGTTCTTGTTCATCTTGTTCTTCTTGTTATTGTTCATCTTGTTCTTCTTGTTATTGTTCATCTTGTTCTTCTTGTTATTGTTTATTTTGTTCTTCTTGTTATTGTTCATCTTGTTCTTCTTGTTATTGTTCATCTTGTTCTTCTTGTTATTGTTCATCTTGTTCTTCTTGTTATTGTTCATCTTGTTCTTCTTGTTATTGTTCATCTTGTTCTTCTTGTTATTGTTCATCTTGTTTTTCTTGTTATTGTTCATCTTGTTCTTCTTGTTATTGTTCATCTTGTTCTTCTTGTTATTGTTCATCTAGTTCTTCTTGTTATTTTTCATCTAGTTCTTCTTGTTATTGTTCATCTTGTTCTTCTTGTTATTGTTCATCTTGTTTTTCTTGTTATTGTTCATCTTGTTCTTCTTGTTATTGTTCATCTAGTTCTTCTTGTTATTGTTCATCTTGTTCTTCTTGTTATTGTTCATCTTGTTCTTCTTGTTATTGTTCATCTTGTTCTTCTTGTTATTGTTCATCTTGTTCTTCTTGTTATTGTTTATTTTGGTCTTCTTGTTATTGTTCATCTTGTTCTTGTTATTGTTCATCTTGTTCTTCTTGTTATTGTTCATCTTGTTCTTCTTGTTATTGTTTATTTTGTTCTTCTTGTTATTGTTCATCTTGTTCTTCTTGTTATTGTTCATTTTGGTATTCTTGTTATTGTTCATCTTGTTCTTCTTGTTATTGTTTATTTTGGTCTTCTTGTTATTGTTCATCTTGGTCTTCTTGTTATTGTTCATCTTGTTCTTTTTGTAGTTGTTGTTATAGTTGTTATTGTAGTTGCTGTTGTAGTTGTAGTTGTTGTTGTTGTTGTTGTTTCTTCTTCTTCTTCTGGTGTTTCTTCTTCGTCTTCTGGTGTTTCTTCTTCCTGGTGTTTCTTCTTCTGGTGTTTCTTCTTCTTCTTCTGGCGTTTCTTCTGGGGTTTCTTCTTGTGTTTCTTCTTCTTCTTCTTCTTCTTCTTCTTCTTCTTCTTCTTCTTCTTCTTCTTCTTCTTCTTCTTCTTCTTCTTCTTCTTCTTCTTCTTCTTCTTCTTCTTTTATAATCCCGAAGACAATTAGGCCCGATTAGAACACATTAGCACCTGTTCAAACACACCCGTCTTTAATTTCTGCCAACCGGGAAATGCGGGGAGAGAGAAAGAGAGAGAGAGAGAGAGAGAGAGAGAGAGAGAGAGAGAGAGAGAGAGAGAGAGAGAGAGAAGGGGGGGGGGAGGGAAGAAGAAGAGATTGTATGACGGGATGGGATTATACATAGCTGGAGAGAAGCGAGTACATATTATTTTATTATAACTGGGTACTATTGTTCATGGCAATGAGTGAAATTGTAACCACGATACGTTATAAATCCACACGGGTCCAGTTCCTGATTCAGCTTTTTGTTTAAGTTGGCGTTTATTTTTACGAAATCCCCGCAGACCTTGCTCCGAGTTTCAGCTTTAAGTGATGAGCTTATGCAGTTGTGACGCTGTAAATATCATCCGCGCCGGTACAGTTCCTGATCCAGCTTTTTATAAGCAAAACCTCTGGGATGCTTAATAATACAAGAGAGAAAGTGCGACCTGATTTTTAACTGAATTAGCTGACGGTATGCGCATTACTGGGTCATTAATATTCATCCTCATCCTTCCAAGAGCAAAGGTTTGATCCAGATTTTCCTCGAAACTTCTTGTGGCTATCGTAAATCCCCCCAATCTTTGCCATCATTATATCGCACACAAGTTGTTTTTTTTTCCAATGGCAGGGCTTATTACTCAGTCTGAGGCTCCGAGAGGGATACAAATAAATTAGGCTTGGGGCGAAACACACCCAAATACAGAGAGGGGGAGAAGACTAAAGAGAGAAAGAGAAAATGAGTTAGTGGTCGTAGAAAATGGAATGAAAAAGGAATGTTTTGAGGTTGAGGGGGTGGGGGGTGGGGGAATTAGCGTTAAGGTTATAACTGGGAGGGATAGGTTATGGGGGACAAAATAGCAGGGGTTAAGGGGGGAATTTCTTGTCGGGTAAACCTGCATCTTTCATTCCCGTAATCATTCATTAGTAGCTTCCATGTTGTTAATTTGGGAGGTTTCCCGTAAGCTCTTGTTTATGTTGTGTTGATGCTGGGATTTTGGGCAGGTTTGGCCTTCTTGATCTCCCCGCTCTCTTTCGTCAGGGAGCGATTAATTATACAGAGAGTGAAACCTTGTGCAATTGCCTTAGTTATATATCGGCAGTGATTTGCCAAACAATCTACATCTCTCCACCGCCTACCTTCGCCTACCCCATCTTCCTCCCCCAGCCCCTCACTCCTCCTCCTCTCTCTCTCTAACTCTCTCGCCAGTGTCAGTGCCAGTGCCAGTGTCAGTGTCATTGTCAGTGCCATTTATTTACTCTCCGTCCTTATCGCCAACTTTTGGTTTAAACAGAAAATTATTATTATTATTAGTAGTAGTAGTACTAGTAGTAGTAGTAGTAGTAGTAGTAGTAGTAGTAGTAGTAGTAGTAGTAGTAATAATAATAATAATAATAATAATAATAATAATAATAATATTATTATTATTATTATTATTATTATTATTATTATTATTATTAACAACGAGTCAAGGAAGCACAACATGGAGATCATAAGGGGCACACAAAAGCAAAGCTTAAATAAGTGCTACCTTTTGACAAAATTATAACAATGAAATCGTCCTCTTTTGATTTGACTACAATGCAGTTTCTGAAAGCTCATTGTCATTAAAATAAAGGTCATTATCCTTGATACACTGGCTTTTTAAAGGACCCTTTCGATGATCTGTCTCTCCCTCTATCCCTCCATCCTTTTCCCACCCCCCACCCCAACACACTCCCACACTCCTGTCTTGCCCCCCTCTTCCCTCTACCTCCTATGTCCACCTTTGTTCTCTTCTCGGTAAACAAACTAAAGGATAAACAATGTGACGTTAAAAGGGCAGGTAAACACTGCCGCTTGAAATAAGCTTTTGCGAGAATAACTTGGAGAAATGTCTGCATTGGAAACCCTGTTGTGCAGGAAGCGAGCGTTGTGGCCACGTGGTCTAAGGCGGGACTAGCTTGCCTTGTCCACAGGCTGGACATTTGTGACACTTGACAGGTGTGGGATCGCTCCTGCCTCTGGGCGTTATGTTGAATGAATGAACATTGAGGTTTAACGTCTACACCCACCATTGGCAGACGGGGATAACCATCCCAGGGAAAGAAGGGTAGGGACCTGAATCAACACTGAACCACCAGAGCAATCATACTGCTAAAATGGACAGTGAAAATGGCCTCATTTTATATCGCCCATCGCGGGATTCGAACCTGGGTCATCGGTGTGCCAGGCGAACGCTCTACCACTTGAGCTACTTTCCACTCGGGCATCGTCTCTGGGGTTTTCTCCGGGTACTTTGGTTCGCTCCCCAGCAACGTTTTAAAAAACGCAACTATAAAAAAGGGACAATAAGAAGTGTCAAAAGATCTAAAAATTAAAATGTATGTAATGTGTAAAAATTCTCCTCTGTAGTTCATCTAACCGATACCTTTTGATTATAACCCAACGCAACACAAAAACATATGAGACATTCAAGAAGAGCGGCAAGGCAGGAATGAATAATAATCATTATATTCGCATGTGCGAGCTTTGTCAAAAATTTTAAGGAGAAAAACAATATTAAAGAAAATTTCCAAAAGGCAGTTGAGAAAACCGGTAACCACCCGATTTAGAATTTCCATGTGGAATAAATTCAATAGCGGAACACATAAAAATGTTTCTTTAACATGCTGTCACCGTAACAGTCTGATTGTACAAAGACTTCCAGCCAACAAGGTAGAAGAAATTAAAGGGGAAAAAAGTATCTTTGAAAAGGGCAGCGGTTTAGCACGAAGCGAATTAATTATAAGGGAAAAAAAACCACAGATGATTGTACGTAATTTAAAAAACAAATAAGCTCTTTGATTAAAAAAAATTTATAAAAAAACGCCAAAGTACAATTACAATTAGGTAAAAATTGAAAAACTGAAACATTGTGACAGTCGGTATTTTTTGTTGTTGAGTGCTTGGGCTGATTGCGCTAATTTTCGCACGCCAAACGTGTGATTTTCGCTTTCACAGGCTTGCAGCATTCTGAGTAATATTCAGACAAGGCCGTATTTCCTTTCTTTCTATGAAAGTCATAGGGGGAAAAAATCGACTTTCCAGTAGTTTCTGGATGCCATCCTGCGCACGGAAAGATTGCATGAATCGTGGCTGAGTTTTCAAACAGGGTTATATACGTCCCTTTTCCATTGAGGTCGGTTCATTCTTGGATGTGCTGAGCAGAAATGCATTTAACTGTACATAATTATTAAACAGTTATTTACCTTCGGTTTTGTTTCATGTACCACACGTAATGTCTTAATTTTCAGAACTATCAGCAGGCATGGAGTTAAACATTTTGTTGTTTGTTTTAAATATCCAGGTCGCATTCATCATACCTTGCCATATTAACAAGTATTGTCTGTGTTTAGGGGTTAACAAAACTGGCCAAATGTGGACCGTATTTACGGGCCTGTGTGTACGGGTTGCAAATGAGGTTAGTATACTTAAAGAGGATCTGGCGGTATTGCTCCAGAAAAAAAAAGCAGTCCTTATTGTATAAGAAAGCTAATCTATGTGCATGGATTAAGGGATGGCATTTTCATTGGCTGGTTCCCGGGTGTCACTTTCGTGTGCTGTTGGTAGGAGGGATGGGAACAAAATGTGAATTAGCCCGGTCAAAAGTTTTTGAATGCTTGTGTGTGTAAGCCATAGGGAAAAGGCTTTATCATTTGGACTGGCACCGTAAGTTACAGGAGGTGTGAGGTGAAGGATGGGTTTTAAGAAATGAATAGAGTTGTTTCCCTTACGTTCGAAGTGGTTGGTGGAACTGACCGTACTGAAAGTTTTGGATATTGCCTGTGAAATAACTCCTGCCAACATACATTACATTTACGTATTTACGTTTGTGAACGATAGTGTCTCACAGTGCAACTGTATACTTATGCGAATGTCATCACTTAGGGAAACAAAAGAGAAAGATGTGAGGAAGTGGTTGCATAAAAATTTGTCGCATAAAAACATGTCTGTTTCTACCAAAACATTTAGTTTTTAGTTATACGTTAAGAAAAGCAAAATTGATTTAGAGAGGGAAAAAATTCTTTTATGAATGATCTGTGAAAGGAGTTTTAAAAAAATTGAAATAGGCCCTAAATAGGAATCTCTACATGCGAAAACAGTTTAGAAAACTAATAATAAATAAATAAATAAATAATTTGTTAACTAAGCAAAGAAATAAAATAATAGAAAAATGTAACTAAACTTACCAATAAAAATATTTGGGAGATAAATAAAAAACCGAAAACCTTGGATATATAAATTTGTGAAACAACAAAATAAACTAATCCAATAAAACAGAAAAGAGCAGCAAACAAATAATAATCGAAATACCGGAATTAGAACTAAAAACTCTGCAAGACGTTCTCTTTCCGCAGTGAGCACGCAAGCTTCACAATATTCACCGACGTTGGAGGGCGGCGCATTTTTGCAGCTTTGCGCGTCAATTAAACAAACGAATGAGAATGGCAAAAGGCTACAGTCGTTATTTCTTTCTCTTCTTCTTCTTCTTCTTCTTCTTCTTCTTCTTCTTCTGCCGCTGCTGCTGCTGCTTCTATTGAAAGTGAGGTTAATGATGAAATAATAAACTAAAAATGAAATGAAATTAAATGAAATGAAATAAATCCAGGTGAACGTCTGACGGAAAGATGGTGTTTCGCGGCGCGTGGCTGTGTCTTGAGTGACATTATCTCTAATTGCTATTCAGGGGATTCTGTGGCCTTTCCCGTTTGAATTCCCTTTTTTGGTCCTCCCATTTCCCCATTCCCCCACTTTCCCCATTTGCCTGTTTTTCTTTCCCCATCCACGTCACACCTCTTCCTCTTCTGTATAGGAAACAGACTAGAACACGATGGAAAAGTTTGAATGATTGTCTGAAGTAGCCGTTTGCTGGCTGGGGTTGGTTCTGTTGTCTATATACACTCCTTCGTCTACATTCACACACACAAACACACGCACGAACACACACACACACACACCTATATTTGCAATACATCACAACTGGGTTTATTTAAGAATGTAGGAATCGGAAAGTGTTTTTTTGGACGGAAAGAACGTAAACTTCTTCTAAAAATGTAAGAATCTGATACAAAATTGGCTCTTTCCGTCTAAAAAGTTGACCTAGTTTGTCTCCTATAGGCGATGAAATAGGTCGAATTTTCTTCAAATTTTCTCCGAAAAAGCACTCCCTTGTACTTAAAACACTCTCGTGCACTACAACTGCACTCCCATGCACTAAAAGAGCACTCCCGCGCACTTAGAAAAAAGTGGGGTCCTGGAAAAAAGTGCGTTCCAAGCAAATACACCCATTTGTTACTAAGAAAGACAAGGTCTGCTCCCCAATTGTGCGTTTATGCAAGTGCACACACACACACACACCTACACACACCCACACACACACACACACACACACACACACACACACACACACACACACACCACTCGTCCCTCCGCTCCACCGTCACTCCCAAATCTCTGTCCACTAGGCCTAGATTCTGTCCATCTCTATGCGTTTGTCTGTTCGACTGTCAGTCTTCCTTTCTTTCATTCTTATTTTTAGTCTTTTTTCCCCCATTCTTCTTCCTGTCTCGCAATGTTCTATTCTTTCTTTTCTTCTGCCATTTTTCTTTCTTTCTTTTCTTTTTCCTTTGTTATTGTTTTTTAAAATTTATTCCTGTCTTCGTTTTAGCATTTCTTTTCTCCTTTGAATTCTCTTCGTTGACCACACCCAACCGTCTTCTGTGGAATTTCAGCAATCTAAAAACAAGCTTGAAAGTGGCGAGTATCGAGACATCATTATCTTAATTGTCTTTAACTTTCTATAATTATGATTGTGATTGATTGGATGCGTTTGAAGTCCTCCTTCCTTCATTTTCTTCTTGTTCTCTTTCTTGTTCTTCTTTGTGTGGCATGCAATTTAGATAGATAGATAGATAGATAGATAGATAGATAGATAGATAGATAGATAGATAGATAGATAGATAGATTAGATTAGATTAGATTAGATTAGATTAGATTAGATTAGATTAGATTAGATTAGATTAGATTATATTATATTAGATTAGATTAGATTAGATTAGATTAGATTAGATTAGATTAGATTAGATTAGATTAGATTAGATTAGATTAGATTAGATTAGATTAGATTAGATTAGATTAGATTAGATTAGATTAGATTAGATTAGATTAGATTAGATTAGATAGATAGATAGATAGATAGATAGATAGATAGATAGATAGATAAGAAAAACACAAAATGCTATAGAAAAGAACCTCACGTTTAGGAGAGAAGGTAGAAACGTAAAACGAAACAGTCATCCCCCGCTAATAAAACTATATACAGCATCGTCATCTCCAGCAGCGATAGAACAACATACATCTTTTTGTTTTCTTTTTGGCGTGTTTTGCAGTGTTGGGCATAAGTGATCATTCCCCCATATATTGTACAAAGTTTTCTAAACTACCCAAATTAAACACTAAAGGTCACACTCATATAACATACAGGTCCTTCAAACATTCTGATCGTGGAGCCTTTCTTATGGACCTCTTTGATGCATCATTCGATGACGTTTATACTTATAATGACCCTAATGATGCACTTGAACGTTGGTATTCTATTTATTTATCTATACTTAACAGACAGGCACCAATTAAAAAGAAAAGAGTAAAACATCCTAAGCTCCCACCATGGCTGACTCCGGAGATTATAGAAGCAATGTCACAGCGTGACAAACTTAAACATGCTAAACAGTTTCAAGAGTATAAAAAATCTCGTAATAAAATTAAAAACATGGTGCGCCATTCCAAAAGAAATTATTTTAATAAACTAATAGAAAATAACAGTGACATTTTGCCCCTATGGCATGCTCTAAATTCCTTTATTAAGGGCTCACCTTCAAATCATCATGAAATTCCATCCAATTTATCTGCTTATGCCTTCAACAACCATTTTCTTTCAGTCGTTACTTCTGTACTGAAATCGGATTGCTCAAAATATTCACATTACACTTGTTCAGATTGTCTCATTACATTTTGTAAACAGAGAACAGGTAACTCTTCACCATTTAAAATACTACCCATTACCATAAATGAAGTTGTAAAATATATATTAAAATTTAACAATAAAAAGTCGGCAGGTCCTGATGAAATTAGTAATAAAGTCTTAAAACTTTCTTTGCCTTATATTGTGAATTCCATTTCTTACATCTTGTACTTATGCATTATTAAAATACATTTCCAACCACATGGAAACAAGCTAAGGTTATTCCCCTTCCTAAATCAAAAGTAAGTTCTGATCTTAATAACTATCGTCCGATATCTCTGCTGTCTACACTTTCAAAGATACTAGTGCATCACATTCACACTCACCTAACAAACTATATAGAGGCTCTTGATCTTTTTCATTCCTTACAATCTGGTTTCCGTAGTCACCATTCTTGCTTCACTGCACTAGCTCTTTTAGCTAACAAATGGCTTTCTGCTATGAATAATTCTACGTTGTCAGGAGCTGTTTTTCTAGATCTTTCCAAAGCGTTTGATCTCGTTAATCACTACATACTGCTCCAAAAGCTTGAACTGTATCTCAATGGCTCTGTTTCCTTGGATTTTTTTTCATTCATATCTTAGTCAACGGACGCAATTCGTACATCTCCATGGTAAAAATTCCTCTGTAGGCCAAATCAAGCATGGGGTTCCTCAAGGATCTGTTTTAGGTCCTGTTTTATTTTGTGTTTATATTAACGACTTACCTTTACATCTCGCAGATAATTCTGTTGAGTGTCATATGTTAGCCGACGATACAAAATTACAAAATCAAGGCAGTAACATAGCTGAAATTCAGCAATTTCTACAATGTGCCCTTAACAGTGTTGCTGACTGGTGCAGTTTAAACCATTTGTCACTGAATCCAGCTAAATTAAAAGCTATATTAATAACAACTAGACAAAACATCAGCGGGCTCCGTTTTCTCTTGATTTAGTAGTGAATGGGAAAAATATCAAACAGGTTGAAAATCATACAATTTTAGGCGTAATCATAGATAACAAACTCAGTTGGCATTCACAAATTGAACATCTTTGCAAAACTCTCTCAACAAAATTACTTATGTTGTCTAAGCTTCAATCTATTATAACTGCAGATGCTAAAAACCTTTTTATAATGCTCATATCAAACCTCACATTGATTATGAATCAACAATATGGGACGACTGCAGTGAAGCCTTGTTAAAAAAAAATAATTCTATTCACCGCAGAGCTGCAAAATTAGTTATTCCCAACGCTTCCATCACAACTGATTCAAAATTAAAAATAGCTGGCATGCTCCTCCTTACCAAACACCTAAATTACAATAAAGCCGTTTTAATGTATAAAATAATTAACAATAGAGCTTCTGCTTATTTAAAAGCACTTTTTAGCAAGTCATCATCTCGTTATTCATCTTCGCGACATAATTTAACATTTCCAAGACCACGCTTAGACATATTTAAAACATCTCTGTCCTAATCCGGTCCAATCGTGTGGAATTCTCTACCAGAAGAGGTCAAGAAAAGTAAATCATTACCATCTTTTAAAACAAGGCTCCATAAATATTTATGCTCCCTTTGCTCTTAATATTTCAGATGATTGTATACATTCTTTGTTCTTCCCTACCCTGCCACAATTTAAGTTACTAAGAATGTATGAATTTACATGTGTGTGTGTGTGTGTGTGTGCGTGTGTGTGTGCTTGTGCTTGTGGGTGCGGAGGGAGAAGGAGATGGATTGGGAGGGGAAGAAGGGTGGGAGTATGTGTATTAAAATGCATTCATTTGCTTAGTGATTTGTTACCGTAGTTAAGGAATATGTAGCGTTGCAAATTATTTTATGTTATTTGTTTTGTTTGTTTTGCATTGTTTATTAAGGACTAGCTGTAAGACAGGTCCAAAGGACCTAATGCTATTATCCTATTAAAGGCTTTGACTTCTCTCTCTCTCCCTTCCTCCCTCTCTCTCTCTCTCTCTCTCTCTCTCTCTCTCTCTCTGTAAATTTTTTCCAATCTTACTTAAGTGATAGAGAGCAGACAGTGTTAGTAAATGGCCATTACTCAGCAAAAGGTACAGTAAACTGTGGCGTTCCTCAAGGCTCCATACTGGGCCCTCTTCTATTTTGTATCTATATAAACGATCTCCACCTCCAAATATCAGATAATAATGTAATCTGTGATTTGTTTGCGGATGACAGTACAATACATTGTTCTGGGAAAGACATTACGTCCATACAAACATCTTTACAAAATAGTTTAAATGATGTGATAAACTGGTGTCTAACTAATCAAATGGTTCTTCATCCTAAAAAAACAGAGTGCATGATAATCACAACAAGACAAAAACATCAATTACAGCCTTTACAATTACATATTACAATAGATAACACTTGTGTCCACCAAGTAACAGACCATCGTGTACTTGGAGTTACTATTGATTCAGAATTCAAATGGGATAAACACATTAATCAAATATGTAAACGCCTTTCCCAAAGTACGTTTTTGCTTTCAAAACTACGCTGTTTTGTTCCTGAATATGCCAGGAAAGTGTTCTTCCATGCACACTGTCTTTCGCATATTAACTATGCTTCCACTGTGTGGAGTGCTGCTAGTCATAATCAAATACAAAAAATAAATTCATTGCATCGACGGGCAATAAAATTAATTTCTAACTGTACAACTATTTCAACAGATGAAAAATTTATAAAATTAAACATTTTACCTCTAAATAAACAATTTCAATATAATATGATCATGCTTATGTTTAAAGTTCACAACAATATTGCACCAAACTATCTAACCCGATTTTTAACTAAATCATCAAATGTATACCATTCCCAAAATTATCTCTTACCTAAACCACGAATTGATCTATATAAGACTAGTTTTGGGTTCAGAGCACCGTCTTTATGGAATGAACTTCCTCCGATCATTAAACAAATCAAAACAATCAAATCATTTAAATTAATGCTTTTTAACCATATTTTAAATTCATAATTTTTCCACCCACAGGTCACCCTATTATAATGGTATAATATTATATTGTTCAGATGCCGTTTAGATATGTTAAAAGTTCTTGTTTTGAAATTATTATAGTTACTTTTATATATGTAACATGTGGCAGGTTTAATTGCTTGTATAAATGTATTATGCTTGAGTGGGTGCCTGAAACAAGGACTAATTGTAAGAATAAGCTGTAAGCTTAAAATTATTATCCTTGTAACATGTTGTAATTGCAATAAACGTTTAAAGTCTAAAGTCTAAAAGTCTCTCTCTCTCTCTTCTCCTCTTCTTGTAGTCCTCTTTACATATTCTGTCTTCTTTTTTCTCCGTGTTGTTGTTGTTCTTCTTCTTCTTCTTCTTTTTCTTCTTCTTCTTTTTCTTCTTCTTCTTCTTCTTCTTCTTCTTCTTCTTCTTCTTCTTCTTCTTCTTCTTCTTCTTCTTCTTCTTCTTCTTCTTCTTCTTCTTCTTCTTCTTTTTCTTTTTCTTTTTCTTCTTCTTCTTCTTCTAGTCCTCTTTACATATTCTGTCTTCTTTTTTCTCCGTGTTGTTGTTGTTGTTGTTCTTCTTCTTCTTTTTCTTCTTCTTCTTCTTCTTCTTCTTCTTCTTCTTCTTCTTCTTCTTTTTCTTCTTCTTCTTCTTTTTCTTCTTCTTCTTCTTCTTTTTCTTCTTCTTCTTCTTCTTCTTCTTCTTCTTCTTCTTCTTCTTCTTCTTCTTCTTCTTCTTCTTCTTCTTCTTCTTCTTCTTCTTCTTCTTCTTCTTTTTCTTCTTCTTCTTTTCCTCCTCCTTCTCCTGCTCCTCCTCCTCCTCCTTTTTCTTCTTCTTTACTCTTGTTTTCCCTTCTTCTTCTTCTTCTTCTTCTTCTTCTTCTTCTTCTTCTTCTTCTTCTTCTTCTTCTTCTTCTTCTTCTTCTTCTTCTTCATTCTATTCGCATATTATGACAAAGTTTTCTTTTGGTTCAAACATAAATGTATCCCACAAACCAGATAACAATGCAAGACAAAACATCAGGACGCACAGACGCACGATGCTTCATTGAATGCTACCCAAATAATAAATACTGTAACACTGGCGGAGGATAGAAAGCAACAAAACATTTATAAAAATACCAGAAAAAAAAAAGATACAAATAAAAATTTTCAAATATATATTTTTTTTAAAAACCAAGATGAACTGAATAAATCAATACTGGCAAACACAAACGTCTAAGAAGTGACCAGGCATAGTTTAGGTGCAATAAACTAAACTATTCTTTTTTCCAAGAGAGGGGGAAAAATCTTTGGCTACCAACGTCACACTATATTCATTTCCCTCCTCCAAACAACGATACTACTCATTTTGTACGAGAAAGAAAGAGGGACAGAGAAAGAGTGAGAGAGTAAGAGAGAGAGAGAGAGAGAGAGAGAGAGAGAGAGAGAGAGAGAGAGAGAGAGAGGAAAAGAGAGAGAGGAAAAGAGAGAGAGACAGATTGAAAGAGTACGAGAGAGAGAGAGAGAGAGAGAGAGAGAGAGAGCGAAAGAGAGAGAGAGAGAGAGAGAGAGAGAGAGAGAGAGAGAGAGAGAGAGAGAGAGAGAGAGAGAAAGGGAGAGAGAGAGAGAAACGACCCCACCAACCCTCACCCACCCACCCTAACCGTATCTTATGCTCCTCAAGGATGGAATTCGCTTCCGCTGTTGTGCAGCACCTTAGTGCATAGTTAGGGCTGACGATTCTGAGCATGCAAAGCCTAGGTAATCCTTTACATGTGCGGGAGGGACCAGTTTTACTGCTAATGATTTGCCTATTAAACTTGTCTCCTAGCGACTTGGCCCTGTGCAGCCTACGGTATAAGGTTCATCTCTCCTTTCCTTTTTCGTGTGACCTACATGGGCACATTTTGCTGTTCTTCGGTGAACAATGTTTGTGCCATGTGGTTTTTTATTTGTTCTTTCTTTCTTGCTGCTTTCTTTATTTCTTTCGTTTTTTCTTTCTTTCCTTTGATTGTGGAGGGTTTTCCTTTTCTTTCTTTCGTTGATTCTTTCTTTATTTCGTTAGTTTTAAAAAATATATATATTTCCATCTTTCAATTTTCTTTCGTAATTTTTTTCTTTCTTTTCTTTTCTGTACTTCTTTTTATTTATAAAAAAGTTATTTATTTTATTTTAGTTTCATTATTTGGTTTTCTTTTTTTTTTGTGTTCTTTTCTTTCCTTTTCTATCTGTCTTTCATACTTATCGGTTTTGTTCAGTCTTTCTTACCTTATGATTGCTTTATGTCTTTGAACATCAATTTTGTTGGAAAGGAGAGGTCGAAAGGAGAGAGAGAGAGAGAGAGAGAGAGAGAGAGAGAGAGAGAGGGGGGGGGCGGGGAGAGAGAGCAAGCTAATAAACAGGGAAACTTACAGAAGGCAAAAGATAAAGTGTGACTTTGATAAGACTGGCCTAGACGTAGACTGGATTGATGATGCTGCTACCTACGGCAAAATTTAATTTAATGAGAGGTAGGAGAGAAAATAGAGAGAGAGAGAGAGAGAGAGAGAGAGAGAGAGAGAGAGAGAGCAAAGCAATGGAAATGTAAAGTACACATAAAAAGCTGTCGCTGAGCTGATAAGTGAGCTAAAGCTAAAGAATCTTCAGTCGTATACGTAAAGGTTATTAAGTAGAAGGCAAGGCGACCAAGCGCTAGGCAAACTAGGAACGGCGTGGCGTGAACTAACATTGGCGGGGCTCACTACAAATTCTGGGAATGTGTTGTTAATTAGTGTGCCGCTTGCGAAGTAGCAGATCCCGGGATAATCTGCCGTAACCGGACCCTGGGGCCAGAAACCCGACTCCCGCTGTCAAGAGTTTTTCTAAGCTTGACGCACGTGCAAGCACCCCGTCGTCTTGTGCAAGCCAGGCACTGGATGACTGACTGCATTGAAGTTCCACGGCTTGGCTACTAGAAATTAGGCAGTTTGTGTTGCATGGATGTTATCAGTCTATAATGTTATAGATGCAGGCAACTTGACGTATTACCGACTTCAATGAGATAGGCTGCCAGTACTGCAACGTGGGTTGCGAATCTGACGAGGTTTCAATAATGCCTACAAAATAATAAACGTTATTTTATTATCCTGTCATCTCCTTACCAAATAAATATTGAATGTATTTTTTTTCTATCATCGTTTAACTGAATACCACTTCTGTTTGTTTGGGGTTTTTCGTCACCGAAAGGTAGAGTACACAGTCAACTCAACAACTCTGAAAATGTTAAAACTGGATCACTAATTCAAACTCTAAAAGAATGTACCTACATTTGGAGAAACGTTACGTTCTTTAAAGTCATTATAATTACGTAATTACACTTCTTTAACGTCATTGGGTTCTACTATTTTGTGCACACCAAAGTCTACAACGTGTTTCGCAATTTCATGGACAACTTTGTTTCTCTGTCAGAGTTTGTCTCTGTTTAAGAAAAAAAAGTATTTGGTTTGTAATGCATGCAGTCGAAAGGTACAGGTTTTCCTGGAGCCTTCCTAAGGGGAAGAGAGAGGCTTTACAAGTCTCTCTTTTCTCAGGTCAACTTTATCTTCTTCTTCTCTTACTGCCTAACCTTTCTCGGTTTGTAAACAGAGCCAGGCATACCTCCATTCACAGCTGGTTTAGAAGTCCCTCAGGCTGCAGCGAGAGTTCAGTGGCAAATGATGGCGGCGTGAGATGGAGGAACAAGTCAAAAGCTGACGTCTACCTGTATTAATGGTGATGCTAGATCGATACTTGCATGTCAAAGTCTAAACAAGAAGAAGTTAGTTTATTCATTGATTACCGGGTCCAGCGGACTGCAAAGAGCCGAATCAGGACCACAAAATCAAGACCTACAACTTCGCTGAAAGAGGACTCACCCCTGATCGGCATAAAAGATCTGCCGAAACAACCCTTGTTTGAACCCTTCACTGAAGGCACTCCACCAGCCGGTCACTTTACAATAAAGACATCCCACGCAAGGGGACGTTGAGGCTATACTCTAATTTATCGAACCCCCGTTTACAAAAACAAAATAGAATACAAACATCATTATAAAATATCAACAAAACACATAAATATAAAATGCCTACATTGCCAAATAATAACATCATAGGAAGCTCCAGTGACCAATTGGCAGAAAGAGTCCAATATTCCCAAGGTGATCCAACAGACCTCACATACAAATGAGGATTTTTGTCCCGGAAGAGTTTTCAAGAAAAAAGGTAGGTGACTGGTCTAGCGAAGAAGAAGATAGTATAGTAGATTGATAGAACAGAGTAGAAATAGAGACAGAACAAAGGAGAAAGACAGCGACAGTGGGAATTTAAAGCACTAAATTTCCAGAAAGTGGGGATACTATTTATAATGAAACCCCCTGCACCCCATGGGGGGACAAGAAGAAGAAGAAAAAGAGGAATAAGAATGAGGAGGACTAGGAGTCGGAGGAGGAGAATAACGAAGTAGGAAAAGCTTGCATGTCCAAGTTAAGACCAGCAGAAAGGAGCAGAAGAGCGTTGGTACAAGTTTGAAATTATAGTTCTATGGTAAGACATTTTTGAAGAAAAGAAATTTAAATTTCCGGACGTGTGAATAAAAAGCTACGTACTCTCTCTCTCTCTCTCTCTCTCTCTCTCTCTCTCTCTCTCTCTCACTCCGTGGCCAGTCTTAAAGCGCACTTCTATCTTATCCTATCCTATCCTATCCTATCCTATCCCTTAACTCGACAAGATGGGGCACCACAAATGATCATTTATCCAGCGCACTCATCTTTCTCTGTCCTCGGCAACCCTCATGGCTTCGCTCAGTGTCAAGCCAGTCCATTCTCGAGTGGTGTCCCCCCACCTCTTTTTTTATCTCCCTCTTCTTCTGTCTCCTTGCACCGTGCCTTGCATGATGGTCTTTTCAAGGCCTGGTGCTCTGGTGACGTGGCCATACCATTGGAGTTTCCGTTTCTTCATCACTGTGATGATCATGTCTTCATGTTGTCCAATGGCTTGTGTGATGGTCTGTCGGACTTCGTCGTTGATGATGTTCTGGGTATAGGAAATGCCCAGAAGTCTTCTGTAACACCTCATCTCCATGCATTGTACTCTTCGGTGTAGGCCTGCTGTGAGGGTCCATGTTTTGCAAGCGTGCAGGAAGATGGCGATGACAAGGGAGCGCAGCAGCATTACCTTGGAATGTAGACTGGTGGTCCTGTCTTTCCAAATGGGCTTCAACTTTGTCAGGGCAGCAGTTGTTTGCGCAATGCTGGAGAGGACTTACTGTCGGGACGCATTGTTTGATACAAAGGCTCCTAAATATTTGAAGCTTTGCATCGTGCTAAGTGATTGGCCTTGGACTTTGATGTCCGTGTTGATACCATAGATGTTGTTGGTCATCATTTTGGTCTTCTCTGCACTTTTTTTTTCAAAAGGATCTGGTGGTGGTGTCAAGCCTCTGTACCAGCTGTTCAAGCTCTTGTTCTTTTCTAGCCAAACCATCAGCCCACTCACTCACGTAATTATAATCTCCCCAGACTTACCCCTGCCACAGCATCATACAGTGAGTTGTTGTTAAGGTTCACGCGACTGATGACAAGTGTATGAAAACATGGCAAATTGCCCTTACATCACGCTTCAAACGGTGTCTGCGACTATCTACACTACTTATAAGCATCACCATTCCGAGCTTCCTCCCCTGCAGGATAGCAGGCTAGTAGCACAGACTACGAGCTAAAAGCCACTTTCCTTCCTCTCTACATTCTGGTACTGTGGTCCAGAAGTTGCTAGTATGGTAGAATCCCTGGTTAGGAGACGATGGTGGGATTTTTATGTGTCTCTCTCCTATTGTCCTAGATTGCTCTGCCCTGTGGCTTCCAAGTTTTTGTTGTTGTTGTTGTTGTTGTTGTTGTTTGTGTGTTTAAATTTGTTGAGAAATCAATTCCAAATTTCGTCCATTATACAAAAATATCAAATCGTAATCTATGTCCTGCATATGGACAAGCGGTTTTTTTTCTTTCTCTCTTTTTTTTCTACCATGACTTGCTGATACGTTTCAAGGTTAAAATGTCAGTCAATACCTGACGTGCTTCTCTTTATTGTACTGGCCTTTGGGAGACAAACGTTTTGCCAGGCAAAGCATGATAAGTGTGCACGTTTCTCAAACTAGAGTGAACACTGACGCCCGTACCAAGCCGCAGCAATCCAGCCCTAAACAGTGAAGAAGGTGGGTGTTCCTTCGACGCCCTGTGGTAGGCAGGCGGTCAGAAAGTTGTGTGTTTTCTCTCCCCTTAGGAACACTCTTCGCTGCATGGAGGCGACCTTTTCCCCATTCAGTCTTGACACCTGCGTTGTATGCGCGTGCAGCAGTGACTTTGTCGTGTTTGTTAATTTACTGATGGCGGCGAAAGACAAGATGCCTGTGATGTTGGGGTTGCCCGTTTGGTTGAAGATAGTCACTCTCGTTTATCCATGCACTAAACCAACCTCCCACCCTACCTCCTCTCTCTCTCTCTCTCTCTCTCTCTCTCTCTCTCTCTCTCTCTCTCTCTCTCTCTCTCTCTCTAATGTTTCTATTACTATTTAATCCCAACCCACTGTAGCAAACTGCCTATTTGAATAGACCAGCATTGACTTTTCAACCAACCTTGCAAAACGAAAATAGAAGAAGGGAACGGTGAAGCAGATGATTCGCATTTCTTACGAATGAACATTGAGGTTTAACGTCTACACCCACCATTGGCGATATGGCAGACGGGGATAACCATCCCAGGGAAAGAGGGGTAGGGACCTGAATCAGCACTGAGCCACCAGAGCAATCATACTGCTAAAATGGACAGTGAAAATGGACACATTTTATATCGCCCACCACGGGATTCGAACCTGGGTCATCGGTGTGCCAGGCGAACGCTCTACCACTTGAGCTACGGCGGTGGGACTCGCATTTCTTACTTAACGTGGTGCTCTTTTTATACTTGGGTTGCTCAGATTATTAATACGTAACACGTAGAAATAATAGCATCGTGAAGATGTCGACCGCGTTTGATAAATCAAGAACCAGGCAACCCCAGCCCAATGAGAGACAGCTCACCACAAGTGCAATACACTAAACTAATTAGTGAACTATACAATCACAATAAGTAGGATGCGACTATCGATGCTTCGAGCTTGCTCGAGAGTTGATCCAGGAAATTATCATAATATCCATGACAAGGGAAACCTCGAAAAGATCTTGTTGCACGAGACAGGGAGATATTGAGCCTGGTATTTACTGCTAAGGCGAATGTCAAAAGTAAGCATAGGCTTGCAACCTCTTTCCATCCATCCACAGCATTAGAATTCAGAATATTTCAACAGGAATGAGAATTGCTGTACTACCTCCCAGTAGAGTCGGTGTTGTTGTTGTTGTTTTTGTTTGATGTTTTGGCACAGGCTTTTAATTTTTCTTTACAAAATGACAATAATTGGCCTTGCAATTTAATATTTCTATATTATATAATTATATAATAATATAATTATGTAATAAAAAGAACTAGAAATATTGCAGGGAAAACATACAAATAATGGCATAAAGCTGAATTGGTATATCTCAGTTTTTGTCCAAAATAACTTTGGTAAAAGACACTCATAAACAACAAAAAATGTTTCGAAATATTATGACAAAGTTTTCTTTTGGTTTAAACATAAAATATAATTATTTTTTTCTAAATAGTGCTCTCTTTGCCTGTTTAAGAGCTGCTCAAGGCGCTGAGAGACCTTTCAGAGAACCATCTAGAAAGTTTGATACTACTACTACACGACCGGTAGACAACCACCGTTATTATTTGTAGATTCTGATGATAGCGATATGAATTCCAGGCCTGTTTGCCATGCAAGAACGCGTAGGAAGGTGTTCTGAATGATGATGTACAGCTCATCAATACCAATCCATGCACACATTTTCCTACGTTCTCTCTTTTTTTTCTTCTTGTTTTTCTGCATATTCTGTGCTTTTTTCCCCCCTTTACTAATGCTGTCAAGGTACCCGTATTACAGGTATAATTATAGACCCACAAGTCGTGTAATGCGCGTGCTTGGGGCACTCACCATGTAACATTCATTGTTTCTAAAAGAAAAGTTTAAAATATGTTATATGAAGTGCAGTATAGCTTAGGGGTATTGCTTGGTTTCAAAACAAAATGGCCGAAGTGAGTTTTCACCGAACGCTAAAAATGCTCCTGAGAAATCAGGCATCACATACTAAACTCTTGTTGTTGTTGTTGTTGTTGTTGTTGTTGTTGTTGTTGTTGTTGTTGTTGTTCTTCTTCTTCTTCTTCTTCTTCTTCTTCTTCTTCTTCTTCTTCTTCTTCTTCTTCTCTTTGATGCAGGCAGGCAACTACCACGGATTTAAGAATATGCTGCACTTTGGCGTTGCCGGTGTTAATCGTGAAGCGGGGTGGATGGTGGTGGGGGGACACGGGGAGAGAAAGAGTAAGAGAGAGAGAGAGAGAGAGAGAGAGAGAGAGAGAGAGAGAGAGAGAGAGAAATCCCCTGTAATAAAAGCAGAGCAGATAAAACTAAATTACGAACTTGTAACTTGTACGAACAAAAACGACCGTCAAGGACAACTACTACTAACTTTCGGCTGGACTGTTTTCTTTCTCTCATCTTTATTTATCTCCATGAATGTGTTTTATCTTGTAAAACGTTTTATGATGATATTTCCTTTTTCTTTTCCCCTCATTTCTCTTTTTAACTGTTATTGTCTTCTTTTGTTTTGGATTTCATATGTTGTTGTTTTTTCTCCTCCTCTCTCCAAATATCCTCCCCAGTCTTCATCCATTCCTCTCCAGAAATCTTCATCCATCCTTATTCAATATTCATCCATTCCTGTAAAAATTCTTCATCCATAACCTTATCCATCCCTATCTCATCATCAATTTTCCCCCAATCTTTATCCTTCCTTTCCAAAAATCTTCATCCGCTCATCTCTAAAAATCTTCACCCGTTCCCCTTTCCAATAACTTCATCCATTCCTCTCCAATCTTCATCCATTCCAACTTTCTCCTCTTTTCTCTCTCTTGCTCTCTTACTTCTGCTTCCCTCCGGTTAACGATCTCCTCCTCTGTCGTAGAAGAGCGCACAAAGGGCGGTGAATGGCGGATCAATAAGACAATGGGGCCGGCGGCAGAACGACTTGGTGTGTACCTAGTATAAGAATCCTAATTACGCCTGTCAACGCAAAACCTTTGTTTCTGCTATACTTGACTGACAATCTAAAGTTACCGAATGAAGACAAGTTTGAGAGCGATGCAACGAATTGTGTTGAGTGCTCATTGGGTAGAGAAATTTGACACCCAGCCTCCCCCTCCTCCCCCCCCTCCCTCAAAAAACAAAAAACTATGCCGATTGGTCATAGCTTATTTAACTTCCTCGAGAATTTCTCCCGGTAAGTGTTTCATAGCGCAGCAGTACTCTTAAGGTTGCACTCAGAGACCTGTATAAAATACCATGGTACGCATAATAAATATACAGACTACACGTAACGTTGGTAAACATGCGACCATGTTTTACTAAAATAAGAATTTGGTGGCGAGGACACGGAAGGGGAGAGGGGGTGGAGGGCAGGGGGGGAAAGAAAAGAGGGGAGTGACTGTCAGGGTTCGAACTGGATACCTCCGGGGCCCCAAACTCTAATCTATGACGACTGGATTATTCTCAATCGCGGCTCGAGAGGCGGATTCCTATTGTCTAAAATACTCTGTAATACGAACAATCGATTGCGCTTAAGTTTCCTTTCAGTCTGTGAAGTTTCTGTTTGGTTGTTTTTTTGTAAACTTTTATTTTAACAAAATACTGTGAAAGATTTACAACAGTTTAACATCGTAATGTTCCGTTATAGCGGCGTGTTTTTTTTGGATCGTAATAACCTCAGCAATTATAATTATTGTTTCATTGTGCACTACTTTGTAGTAATTGTATTTGTAACTTTTCCTCTTTCGTTTTTCAAGACTCAGAGGACGTGAATCAATGATTAGGCTGCGAGTGTTGGACCTTTCTCTGCAGAGTTTTTACATTGCTGTCAAATTAACGATTATTATGACATTAAAGCAATAAAACATTAGCTCATTTTTATATAAACTCGTAAATAATAATTATGGTAGTTACGAGGTTTTTTTTAAAACAAATCTCCCTTTATTACGGTACCTGTTTTGATGTGCAAATTTTCCCGTCTTGTTGTTTTGTTTTCGAAAGTCGAAAGCATTAAACATTTGATTTTTACTTTCGGTTTTCCATTTCATATTTTAGATTTTTGTTCGCTGTCTCAGTTTTTAACTCCTGAGAATATTTTTGTTACAGTCAAATCTCCTTACGACTTTACGTTCAGCCGAGTAAACGGCGGAAATTAAATTATCGCCCTCCGTGGAATAAGGCCATTTTGTTTCAGAAGACAAGCATTATTATAATTTAGAATCTCATGGTAGTGTCGACTTCTTTTTTTTAATTGAAGAAAAATCATTTTCGTTCTTCCTTTCTTTTCTACTATTATTTATGTTCTTGTTCTTGTTCTTGTTCTTGTTCTTGTTCGTCTTGTTCTTGTTCTTGTTCTTGTTCTCGTTCTTCTTGTTCTTGTTCTTGTTCTTGTTCTCGTTCTTCTTCTTCTTCTTCTTCTTCTTCTTCTTCTTCTTCTTCTTCTTCTTCTTCTTCTCCTTCATCTCTATCTTCTTCTTGTTCTTCTTCTTCTTGTTCTTCTTCTTGTTCTTCTTCTTCTTCTTCTTCTTCTTCTTCTTCTTCTTCTTCTTCTTCTTCTTCTTCTTCTTCTTCTTCTTCTTCTTCTTCTTCTTCTTCTTCTTCTCCTTCTCCTTCTTCTTCTTCTTCTTCTTCTTCTTCTTCTTCTTCTTCTTCTTCTTCTTCTTCTTCTTCTCCTCCTCCTCATTCTCCTTCTCCTCCTCCTGCTTCATCTTTATCTTCTTCTTGTTCTTCTTGTTATTCTTGTTCTTGTTCTTGTTCTTCTTATTCTTGTTCTTGTTCTTCTTGTTCTTCTTCTTCTTCTATCCGAGAGAGAGAGAGAGAGAGAGAGAGAGTCAAGTCAAATCGAAACCTTTAATAGGGATAATTGCATTCGCATTAGAGGAACAGACAGACAGACAGACAATCAGACAGACATTGTGCAGGAATAGTGAGTGGGATTAGTGAAACGCTAAGCTTGTGGAACTGAATTCACGAAGAATGCAAACCTGGACAAACAAACATAGACTCCTTGACAGAAACACAAAGAGGAGGATGGAGGGAAAGGGGACCCCCCACCCTTTTTTTTTTAAAAATAACAAGGACTAAAGCAATTGACTTTACACGATGTACTAGTTAGTCTGAAAGTTTGGGTTTTTTAACTTCATTACTGCATGACTCCACTGTCATTTAGAAACATTTTCAAAGGGAGAGGGTGCGGTAGGAACTGCCTTGGTGAATTCATTTTTACCAAAAAGGATCTGGGCTGTTTGGACCCGCCCATTTCCTGTGTGTGGAAGCGCTGCCCTCCCCTGCCTGATCTCCCCCTTCAGGCTAATTCTGCAGCAAATGGGAAGAGGGACAGACACACGGACAGACTGAGGCAAATTAACAGGATTATGTATACAATATTGGCCAACAGAGTGTCAATACAAACCCAAATTGTTTGTAATTGAACATAAACAAAACAAGTTCACCAAAACTGTTGGATTGTATTTTCAAAACAACCCACGTGATATAATTAATTGAGCAGCCCTTGAGCTGGAAAAAGCGCTCCATGACAACCATTAATATAATTGTTTAAAAATGTGTTTGAATGGAAGACACGAGAAAACTGTGCTAGATTTTAAAGCATGCTTTGATGAGAGTATTCGAGAACATCCAGAATACACGTGTTAATAAATGTATTTGTCAATCACCCCCATTTCAACATTGATTCTTGCATGATTGCATCCCATCCTTCTATCCCATCCTATCCCGTAACTCTAAAGTCGTTGGGGCAGCACAGATGATCGTTTAACCAGCGTACTCCATCTTTCTAGGTCCTCGGCAACCCTCATGGCTTCGCTCAGTGTAAAGCCAGTCCATTCTCGAGTGTTGCCCTCCCACCTCTTTTTCTATCTCCCTTGTCTTTGGCCTCCTTACACCATGCCTTGCAGGATGGTCTTTGCAAGGCCTGATACTCTGGTGACGTGGCTATACCATCGGAGTTTCCGTTTCTTCACCACTGTCATCATGTTGTCCAAAGGCTTCTGTGATGGTCTGTCGGACTTCGTCACTGGTGATGTGCTGAGTATAAGAAATGCCCAGAATGTCCAATATGATTGCATCTGTTATGGTCTGTCGGACTTCGTCATTGGTGATGTGCTGAGTATAGGAAATGCCCAGAATGTCCAATATGATTGCATCTGTTATGGACAATTAGGTGATTTTATTACTTACAATTTATTATAATTTTTCCAAAGACGAGACTATGTATTTTAGGTTTGCAAAAGTTGTTTACATTTAATGGGTACACAATCATATTCGGTTGTTTTGAATGGATTATTAAAAAAAAAAAGTTTGAGTATTTGGGCTAAATAAAATTTTTAATAAAAATGAATTAAAATAGGCCCACGACTGCACGCTCTCGCTGCCTCACCCATCACAACAGACAAATAAAAGGTGGATTGGACAACAATCCACCGGAAATGGCTAATGATTGTTTAGCGGTTATTTCCCTTTGGGAATTCTTTCAGTGTTACCTCCCTTTTGTGTGATGACACGTTCACACCCACCATCAAAGCTGTCACTTTTGGACCATTCTTTCGCTCGCTTCCCTGACTTGTTGCTGGCACATTTAACCCTGTCGCAGCAGCAGGGTAGAACTGTGGCAAAATTCACAAACCCCCAAGGAGTCCCTCTCCGTCAGCCCTTCCTCACCGACTACTCGTTCCTCCCCCCTCCAACTCTCCACCCTCCCCCAACGTATCCACACACTCACAAACTCGGTCGAACTCAAAACTACCAAAGCACCTCGATATGTGGAGAAATCCACACACAGAGAAAGCCTTCCTTAAGAAGTCATGAGGAGAGAAGACAACTGGCGAAGACACCCTATTGAGTCTTTGAGTAGACAGTTGACCGCTACCCGGTTATTACCGGGTGCCGTCCGCCGCTTAACAGGGTGGTCAGTGACTAGGTCAAACCTCCGTTCAACCGCCCCAACACCCGCTTAATTGAGTGGTCAATAGCTTTTGGGAGAAAGTGGACTGTACGCTCTTGTCCTGCTCGTGTAGTATAGTAGAGTGCGTAGTCTCACGGAGTTTGACTCTGAGGTTTCGTTTCCTTTGTTTTATTGTCTTCTTCATCGAAATGATAAGACATTGACTCTGAGAGTGACGGGCTTTGTGCTAACCTGTAAACTGATATAGAACAGGGTTTCGACTGAAAGATATTGCAGGTGTGAACGTTATTGTCAATGATTGTTGTACAGTCTACAGTTTCCTTGCTGTGTGTTGGACAATACAGATTCTATTTCTGATTCTGATTGTATTTGGTATAGTCGAAAGGACAGAGCCCTTGGGTTTTGCTCATGATGAATGAATTTGGGGAGAAAGGGGGGGGGGGATGCTGTGATGTTCGTATTTTATTGATTATTACAATGTTTTTAGATCACAAACTTAACAATTCCTAAGGTCCAAAAGAGCTGCTGTTTGTGTGAATTTTTCTGTATAGTATCATATTCTTATGTTAAATTATTTCATGTCCTACATAGGACCAACCTGTAAGTACGTGGTATTCACCCCATTTTTTAACGTAAAGACAATCGTTTGTGTTTGAAAATGGGTTTGATTTTGATTTTTATGTTGTTGATTTTTTTGGAATACTTTATTGTCCCCTTTTTGTCGGGAAATTCTGAGCCGCCTCCCCTGGTTAAGGCCTACTTTTAAGCATTTAAGATCTTTTAGATTGATTTTAGTATAAAACAGACGAGCTTTACTCTTTTAAAAAAAAAAACATTTGAAAGCACCTTGCTATGGCATTCAATTGCAGTTTTAAACCCAAGTTTCCACTTTATTATTCCCTGACGTGACCTCCTCAACTTTCAACCGAACAACAAAACAAGCAACTTGAACAAATCCACCAATGAACAAATTCACAAATTGAAACGATATCTTATAAGATAGGACCCATCCAATCTAACCCACAACACACACACCCCTCACCTTTCTCCTCTCTCCCTCCCCCTCCCCCTCAACAAAGCAAATACGACTTGAACCATAACCCCACATTCGAAAGCAAACAATTCAAAATAAACCCCCATAGAAAGAAAACAAACCGATACAGCCAAAACCCAGCCGAGCGAAATCAACTTCAACCAAACCGCTTATCCAGAGAATTACCCTCTCAGAACAAACTAACTAATTTTAGCCAGACTCATATAAAGGAAACAACAAACAAATTTTAGACCACAACTGCTACAGCGAAAAACGACCATTTTAAACATAGGTAGACATTGCGTCGTACTGTTCGTTTTTTGGGTTTGTTGTTATTGTGTGTTTTTGAAGAAGGCACGAGGAGCTGACGTTATGTGATGTCCCCGGCTTTTCCTGCGTCACTTTGTGACGTAAGTTACCAGCGGAAGTTGCTTTGATTGGACTTCGGTGGGCTTTTCACCTTGTTGAGTGGCTGAGACCGATGGACGATGGAAGGGTAATCTTACCATTTAATTTACCGCTGGAACCTCCCTCAACACCTCTATTTTATTGTTCATCCGCCTGTCCTTCTGCCATTCCATTCCTCAATGTCATAAGGCATAATAACGAGAGTTATCTGGAAAAGTTCAAAAGCAGTGCATAGCTTCAAATATTTAGGAGCCATTGTATCAGACAATGGGTCCCGACAGGAAGTCATCTCCAGGATCGCACAAACAACTGCTGCCCTGGCGAGGTTGACGCCAATTTGGAAAGACAGGACCATCAGTCTACACTTCAAGCTAAGGCTGCTGCGCTCCCTTGTCATCTCCATCTTCCTATATGCTTGCGAAACATGGACCCTCACAGCAGATCTCCAACGCAGAATACAAAGCATGGAGATGAGGTGCTACAGAGGACTTCTGGGCATTTCCTATACCCAGCATATCACCAACGACGAAGTCCGACATACCATCACACAAGCCATTTGACAACACGATGACCTGCTCACAGTGGTGAAGAAACGGGAAACTCCGATGGTATGGCCACGTCACCAGATCATCAGGTCTTTCAAAGACCATCCTGCAAGGCACGGTGCAAGGAGGTAGAAGAAGAGGGAGACCAAAAAAGAGGTGGGAGGACAACATTCGAGAATGGACTGGTTTGACACTGAGCGAAACAATCAGGGTTGCTGAGGACAAGGAAAGATGGAGTACGCTGGTTAAACGATCATCTGTTGTGCCCCTATGACCTCCGAGTTACGGGATAGGATAGGATAGGATAGGATAGTTCAAAAGCAGTGGTTATTGCTGTTGTTGTTGTTGTTGTGGTGGTGGTGGAGGTGATTGCTACTACTGTTGTTTCTGTTGCTGTTTCTTTTCATTGAATTATTCTCCACGTAACTAAGTCATACAGAATGCATCCCACCCCACACCCCCTTTAAAAAAAAAAAAGCTACTCCTTACACGATGTTCCACGACGGGGTTCCAGTTTTCTCGTCACAAGGGCCCGTTAAAGAACTAAGTAAAAGAAGTATCTTTAGTATCCGATTTCTGGTAAAATCAAACACCATGTACCCCCGGCTCACCACGACCGGAATGTCGCGCAACTCTTTATTGGAAAATCAGCCAAACTTACGTGGGTCATACTCGGTAGATCAGTTAATGTCATAAACCGAGCTAAGACACACAGGGCAAAGTTGAACAATGTGGACGAAGCGTTGGCCATCATCGGTATGGGGGTAGGGTAGGGTGGATTGGTAGGGAACGGGTAAGTGGTTCTACGTGTTGACACTGCAGTGTATGCTACATGTATATATTCTATCAAATATGCTTTGGACTTTCACATCGAAAACACCATTTTGTCATTTGTGCTTAGAGAATTCAAATTAAAAGGTTAGTGTTAACTCAGTCTATCTTGTCTTGCTTTACCTAGAGCATTTATGCTTAAACAATCCACCACCACCACCACCACCGACCACTTACCCCTACCCCTCCCCACACACACAAATGAAACATGAAAAAAAGGAGAGTGAAGATGATTACAAGACTACTTGAGCGATAGGTCAATATTTAGCCAATTATTAGGCTCCGGGTCTCCGGGATCCGAAAGGGGGACAAACACGACTGCGTGAATGGGAGTAATCACTCATTTTTTGTGTCACTGCCACTGACATGACATCGGCGTTATCCAACTTTAAATGCCGAGGGTCTGAATAACTTAAATGGTATTGCTGTGGATATTAATAGCATTCGCGTGCGGATATTTAAAAAAATTAAAAAAGAAGAAGAAGGGAAGAAATAATGGAGTATATACACACCCGGTTTTTTTCCAAAATCCCCAAGATAAAAATCGCGGCGATCTGTACCAACAAACATGCTGACATGTTACAGCCCCTTTCTGACATGCACAACAAACACACGATCACTCAAACATGCCGCGTAAAGGAAAGGAGAAAAGAAAATGAAGATGAAGATGATTGATCATCGATGATGATGACGACGACGACGGCGACGATTCTATAGCTTTCACGGCAGTTGTTTTTCGTTCGTCACCCCTTTTCATGCCAATTGAAACACTCAATGAATGAGTGGATGCTTGAGCAGGCAGCTTTTAAACAAACTTGCCGTTTTGTAACGCACTGTACGTTACAGATCAATACCATACAGTATTTCGGAGATTTATTCTGCATGGTGGGTCTTTGGGAGATCCGAAGGTTAGAATGCGGCAAAATGGGAATAAATCATGAGGTTAGAGGGAAGAGACAGAAGATGTTCTCAAGATACGGAAGGCATCATCATCATCATCATCATCATCATCATCATCATCATCATCATCATCATCATCATCATCATCATCTTCTTCTTCTTCTTCTTCTTCTTCTTCTTCTTCTTCTTCTTCTTCTTCTTCTTCTTCATATAATATAATATAATACTGAATGCTATATACGCGCTTTTCCCCAAATCACCAGTTATGCTCAAAGAGCGGCGATCTGTACCAACATGCACACTCAGATGTTTCACCCACTCTCACACACACCACAAACACACATTTATCACTCCAACATGTGGTAAAGGCAGGGAGATCGCGTTTAGAAGGCGGAAAGGAAATCAAATTTTTATTTTTATTGTTGTTGTTGCTGTTGTCCTTCTTCTTCTTCTTCTTCTTCTTCTTCTTCTTCTTCTTCTTCTTCTTCTTCTTCTTCTTCTTCTTCTTCTTCTTCTTCTTCTTCTTCTTCTTCTTCTTCTCGTCTTCTTCCTCTTCCTCTTGTTTCTTCTCCGCCTCCTCCCTCTTTTTTCTTGCTACTGATCCTTCGCCTACATTCCACATTATTAACAGAGATTTAAAACGGTTTTAGTTTCTCTTAAGGAAGTACGATCAGAGAATCAAGATTTTAAACAATAGAATGCAGCAGTATCTTGGTCCTTGCAATCGTCTTTTTGTTTTTGTCTTTCTTTCTTGCTTTCCTTTTTTTTTTCATTTTATTTGCTTTCCTTTCATATTCTTTCTTTCTTTCTTTCTTTCTTTCTTTCTTTCTTTCTTTCTTTCTTTCTTTCTTTCTTTCTTTCTTTCTTTCTTTCTTTCTTCTTTCTTCCTTCCTTTCTTTTTTTTCTTTTTCTTTTTCTTCATTTCTTTTTTTCTTTTCTTTTCTCTTCTTTTCTTTGTTTTCTTTCTTCCTTACCTGTTTTTAAAAAAAAATCTCTCATTCTTTTTTTTTCTTTCTTTCATTTTATCTTTTTTTTTCTTTATTTTTTTGCGTCCCACCGCCGTAGCTCAAGTGGTAGAGCGTTCGCCTGGCACGTCGACGACCCAGGTTTGAATCCCGTGGTGGGCGATATAAAATGTGGCCATTTTCACTGTTCATTTTAGCAGTATGATTGCTCTGGTGGTTCAGTGTTGATGTAGGTCCCTACCCCTCTTTCCCTGGGATGGTTATCCCCGTCTGCCATATCGCCAATGGTGGGTGTAGACGTTAAACCTCAATGTATACTCTTTCTTTCTTTCTTGTCTGTCGTTTATTTCAGCATTATACCGAGCTGGCAAAATAGTTCCCTTCTTTTTCTTCTTCCTTCTTCGCTTCTACTTTCCTGTCCTCCTTCTCCTTACTATATTTCCTCCTTTTTCCTCCTCTTCCTTTTTCTTCTACTCTTTTTAAATAACGTCCCACATTCACCCCCCCTCCCTCCCTTCTTCCACTTCCGCCCTATTACATTGTGATCTAGTATTGCCAGAGAGATTTAAGGCGGTGTCAGTTTACCCTTAAGGATGCTACCTGTACAGGTTGATCGATCCCTTAAAAGCGGACTTGATCCTGTCCAGTGCCCTAATTGGTAATTACCTTCCACGGTAGATCCACCACCAGTAGTCCTCTCCTTTCAATTAGCCGGGACTTCTATCGACACAAATCGAATTTGTTGACGTAGAACACTAGAGTTCTGTGACGTCGTAAAGACAGCAGTAATAGCCTACGTCAACCTAATTGCCTTGAGTTGGCAGCTCCGCTTTCAGAACACTGACAGTCGGAAGGCTTTTGGGAGATTTGGAAATAGATATTGAAATTTTTAAAAAATAAAAAGAATATTTAAAAATTAAAATACATATGTATATATAATGAATAATTTTTGTTTTCACACATTGTTTTAAATTTATATTATTGTTATCAAAATGTGGTCAGTACAGTAATAATTAATCACAGGGAGCTTAGATGACCTGGTTTCGCATGTATAGGCAGACGTTATACCCGCTAAACTCAAGGGTTGAGGTTTTGAACTAGACCAAATAGTTTGGAATACCACTGACTGTAAATTTAACAACAAACTTAACTAAAAATTTGCAAATTTTAGTAACCTGTCAACTTTTTTGCCTACTGAAGGACTCTTCTTGACTTAAGGTTAGGTTTGTAGATCTACATTCTTCAATCATGAGGTTTCCCATCACAACTTTTTTGTAAGGAACCCGTTCCAAATTCCAAATTCCAAATTTAGCCCCAAAAGCCAGCAAGTGGGCACTTCGGGTGGTTTGTGGTAGATCCTGTAAAAGTCAATAGCGCCTTGAGCAGCTCTTGAGCTGGAAAGGCGCTATATAAGAACGATTTTTCAGAAAATAAGGACGCTAAAATATTTGCAACTATAGGCGAGGCTGAAGCCCATTATTTTGGAAAGACAAGACCGTCAGTCTACATTCCAAGGTAAGGCTGCTGCGCTCCCTTGTCATCTCCATCTTCCTATACGCTGGCAAAACGCGGACCCTCACAGCAGATCTACAACGAAGAATACAAAGCATGGAGATGAGGTGCTACAGAAGACTTCTGGGCATTTCCTATACCCAGCACATCTCCAACGACGAAGTCCGACAGACCATCACACAAGCCATTGGACAACACGATGACCTGCTCACAGTGGTGAAGAAACGGGAAACTCCGATGGTATGGCCACGTCACCAGATCATCAGGCCTTGCATGGACCATCCTGCAAGGCACGGTGCAAGGAGGTAGAAGAAGAGGGAGACCGAAAAACAGGTGGGAGGACAACAATCGAGAATGGACTGGCTTGACATTGAGCGAAGCCATCAGGGTTGCTGAGGACAGAGAAAGATAGAGTATTCTGGTTTAACGATCATCTGTGGTGCCCAACGACCTCAGAGTTACGGGATAGGATAGATACATCGATAGGATAGACACTCTGACGGCCACATGCATAAAACCTCTTCAGTTACTTGCTCAAGGGGGAGAGATAAGGCATGAACTGATTTTTTTTTAAAAAGGGAGGGGAAAGGTTTGTTGTGTTTCCGGCTCATTTACTGTGGGATTAACAGATAGACAGTGGTAAGCGTTGTGTGGCCTATCAGGGTCAGCGGGTCATGTTTGCTGGGTTGAAGAAATTAACACCCGATTAATCCTCCCAGGTGGCTAAGAGGACCGTGGATGCGTTTTAGGGACTATGGTCCTTACCAAGATTATGAAAAAATAGAAGAAATTGTATCTATCTATCTATCTATCTATCTATCTATCTATCTATCTATCTATCTATCTATCTATCTATCTACCTATCTATCTATCTATCTATCTATCTATCTATCTATCTATCTATCTATCTATCTATCTATCTATCTATCTATCTATCTATCTATCTATCTATCTATCTATCTATCTATCTATCTATCTATCTATCTATCTATCTATCTATCTATCTATCTATCTATCTATCTATCTATCTATCTATCTATCTATCTATCTATCTATCTATCTATCTATCTATCTATCATTCTATCTATCTATCTATCTATCTATCTATCTATCTATCTATCTATCTATCTATCTATCTATCTATCTATCTATCTATCTATCTATCTATCTATCTATCTATCTATCTATCTATCTATCTTTCTATCTTTCTATCTATCTATCTATCTATCTATCTATCTATCTATCTAGCTATCTATCTATCTATCTATCTATCTGTCTGTCTATCTATCTATCTATCTATCTATCCTATCCCGAAACTCGGAAGTGGTTGTGGCACCAAAGAAGATCGTTTAACCTGCGTACTCCATCTTTCTCTGTCCTCAGTAACTCAGTAACTCTCATGGCTTCTCTCATTGTCAAGCCAGTCCATTCTGGAATGTTCTCCTAACACCTCTTTTTCTGTTTCCTCCTTGCGCCGTGCCTTGCAGGATAATATTTGCAAGACCTGATGCTCTGGTGACGTGGCGATATCATCGGAGTTTCCGTTTCTTAACCCTTGTGAGCATGTCATCGTGTTGTCGAATGGCTTGTGTGATGATCTGTCGAACTTCGTTGTTGGTGATGTGCTGGGTATAGGACATGCCCAGAAGTCTTTTGTAGCACCTCATCTCCATGCTTTGTATTCTATATATAATATAATATAATATAATATAATATAATATAATATAATATAATATAATATAATATAATATAATATAATATAATATAATGTAATATAATATAATATAATATAATATAATATAATATAATATAATATAAAAGGTAGGTAAAGGTAAAGATAGTCCCATAGCTTTGTGGCCGTAGGGGAGCGTGATGTTGGAGATCCCACTTATCTTGGGCCAGCGTAATGAGGGTGATGCCCATCTCTCTCCCTCGCTGCTTTACCTTCCCCACCCTTAAGAGAGTAGGTACCCAGTCACAGTTGAGTCAACTGGGGGCGTTGCTATTTGTCGCTTCACGTTCTGCGGTCACCCATCCAAGTGCTAACCGCACTGGACGGTGCTTAACTTGCGACACAGTAGCGAGTGCTCCAACCACTGCGCTATCCGACACCCTAATATAATATAATATAATATAATATAATATAATATAATATAATATAATATAATATAATATAATATAATATAATATAATATAATATAATATAATATAATATAATATAATACAGGGTGTTCCAAAAGTCTTGGGCACATTTGAAGTCCCCATATCTCAATAACTATGAATGGTAGTAAGATAACAGTTGTGCCATTTTAAAGCTAATTACATTAAGTTTTTTGTAAAGCTGTTGATTTTTTTAATTTCTTTCAGACCCATTAATGGCGTTCACTCAAACAGAAAATGTAGGGACGCGTTTGGCAAGAATTTGACTATCGGCTTGATGTGTGTCGTGTGACCAATGGTGCTCACATTGAACATCTTTGAACATTCCATGTAAAACTTGAGATTACAAGCTTTCTGAATTTACCAGATGCGTTTTTATATCCTTTATAGTTTCGGAAATATTCAATGTCAAAATGTGCCCAAGACTTTTGGAACACCCTGTATATAGCGAAAAATTCTCAAGGTAAAAAGCACACACATTTTTGGTTTATTAAACACATTTTGGGAGGTTGGCTCAGTAAACACGAAGTGTATCATCGATCTTCTCAGGCAGTTTTGAAGAGAATGTCGGTAAATGTGTGATTTGGTGTGACGACAACCACTTAGAACTTAACGTCGGAAAAACGACAGAGATGGTGGTGGATTTCAGGAGAAACAGGACAGATGTGGCAGCGCTTACTTTGAGAGGACAAACAGTGGAAAGGGTTCAACAATATAAATACTTAGGAACTGTGATTGATAATAAATTTACTTCCTCAGTTAATGCTGATAGGATTTTTCGGAAATGTAGACAGAGACTATACGTGTTGTATCAGCTGCGTTTTCTGCTGGTGTCTCAGAAGGTGCTAGAACAATGCTACCGCGCCTTCATAGAATGAGTCCTTACTTTTTCTTTTGTATGTTGGTACCAGACGTTGAATGTTACAAGTGAACATTCCTTAAATGGCATCACCAATGTCTGTAGCAAGATTGCTCCCAGGAAGCAAGCGCCCCTCTCTGAGCTGTTTCAGAGGAGGACACTCAGCATGCAAAGCCATCAGCATCAAGGACGAAATTCCCACCCTCTGTCACATTTGTTCGAGCTTCTGCCGTCAGGTATGCGTCAGAAAAAATGTCAGAACTCGCACCGCCCGCTATAAGTCCACCTTTTTGCCCACCACAATATCTCTGATTAATGCCTCTCTCTTCACAGGGCTGGCGCTGATGGCTTTGTTGGGAGTCTTCAGTGCGGGCATGTCGTGTGTGTGTGTGTGTGTGTGTGGTGTGTGTGTGTGTGTGTGTGTTTCACACCTTTTTATCCTCTCTTATCTAGTTTTATAGTATCCCCACTTTCTGGAAATTTAGTGCTTTAAATTCCACTGTCGCTGTCTTTTTCATTTATTCTTTCTCATTCCTGCTCTGTTCTATCAATCTACTATACTATCTTCTTCTTCGCCAGACCAGTCACCTACCTTTTTTCTTCAAAACTCTTCTGGACAAGACTCCTTATTTGTGTGTGAGATCTGTTGGACGCTTTGTGCCAGGTGGTCACTAGAGTTTCCTATGATGTTATTATTTAGCAATGTAGGCATTTTATATGTATGTGTTTTGTTGATAATTTATAATGATGTTTGTATTCTATTTAGTTTTTGTAAACGAGGGTTTGATAAATTAGAGTATAGCCTCAGCGTTCCCTGCGTGGGATGTCTTTATTGTAAAGTGACTGGCTGGTGGAGAGCTTTCAGTTTTACCACTAGGGTTGTTTCGGCAGATCTTTTATGTGGATCAGGGGTTGTCCGGTCCTGATTTGGCTCGGAAGAGTCCGCTGGACCTAAAGCAATAATCATGTAATGTAATGTATCTAGTTTTATATTATAGGGTTCTTATAATCACCTTTGAACATCGATTCTTGTTTTTGTGAATGGCTTAGTTTTCAGCTTTACTGTTTGGATTGTAAAGTACTGTATTGAGTGAAGAGATTGCTTGTGTTTCAAATGTGATTTTTATTATGTTTAAAATGTTATCGATAAAACTTATCATTGAAATGCCTGACAGAAATAGTGAATTTTGTTTTCTTGTTACAATATCAGTATTATAATAACCCTGTCACATGTGCTCCGTAATCACAAGGCAAGCAATTGCTTGGAAAGATGAAAGCGGATTATCATGAATTCTTAATTAATATGAAATTAAAATTTTACTATTGTGTTTTTCTTAACGTATATGAATTTAAATTGGGATAATTGTGAATTCTTCATGCATGTGAATTTAAAATGTGATTCTACACTTGCTGTAATTCCGTTTAGGGTAATAAAGACGCGTTGTATTGTATTGCACTGTAATATATTGTGATCAAGTATAAATAAGAAAGCGTATTCTGCCATGGGGTGTCGGATTGCGCAGTGGTTGGAGCACTCGCTACTGTGTCACAAGTTAAGCACCGTCCGGTGCGGTTAGCACTTGGATGGGTGACCGCAAAACCGTGAAACGACAAATAACAACGCCCCCAGTTGACTCAACTGTGACTGAGTACCTACTCTCTTAAGGGTGGGGAAGATAAAGCAGCGAGGGAGAGAGATGGGCATCACCCTCACTACGCTGGCTCAAGATAAGTTTGATATCCAACAATACGCTCCCCTACGGCCACAAAGCTATGGGACCACCTTTACCTTTACCTATTCTGCCATGTGGCAATGGGTCGTGTAATGTGGCGATAAATTTATGGAAAACGCAATAGAAAAGTCATTGCAATCATCGTATTTCGCTGTTCAGATCGGCTACGTCACCGTTATTTCCATGGAAAGTGTTCGACAAGTTCTAATTTGAAAAATATTTGCATGTTCTACCAACAAATCTTGCAATATCTGTTCTAAAGCTTAGGACACTTAACCGCAGAATGCCAGTGCAGAGAGGCAGATATTGTAACATTCCTAGACACGAACGTGGGGGTATGTCAAAAATGTAATAGTGGAGATCTGGGTGACGAGTTTCATTATTTATTTGTGTGTTAATAATAATACAGGATGCTATATACGCGCCTTTCCCCAAATCAATCAGGCTCAAAGCGCGGCGATCTATACCAACATACACGCTCACCTGTCTCATCCACCCTCACACACACACACACCAAATACACATCCATCACTCAAACGGGTGGTGTAAAGGCAGGGAGATCGCTATTAGAAGACGGAAAGAAAATCTAAATTTTATTTTTGAAATTTTTATATTGACTGCGTCCTGTACCATTATTGAAGGGAGGGAGGAAACCGGAGTGCCCGGAGAAAACCCTCGGTGACCTCAATAGTCTCTTACCTAAGTCACATATGTTCGCCCCTTGCGGGAATCGAACCCGCGACCTTCGGCATAGGAAACCGGCGACTTATCCACTGCGCCATGAGGCCACCCCATTTTTGTAACTCCAGAAGAGAATTATTAAAGTCATATTATTATAGATATCCAAATTCCATCAAATTTAGAGAATTATTGTCATCTAATAAAAAGTCAGTATTATTAAAGCTTATAAGTTTAATGAAATTAGTAATTAAACAATTGTAACGTTGTTATCCCATGTCAGAGATTAATCTAGTTCTGATATTTACAGGTTTTGTGTAACAAAAACAATTTCAGTAGTTTGTCATTGATGTGTTTAGATTGAATTGTATTGTTAGTTATGGTTCACGGTTGCTACCCCCAATCAATTTCTTTTTTCTTCTTTTTCCCTCTCAATCGCTTCACCCCCACCCCCACCACCCCAGCTCCCCACAATCTCTCTGTTTAGATAGTTTTAATTTAACAAATTTAAAATGTTATATAATTAATTATTCTGCATGTTTGTGTATATCATTTTAACCATGTCCATGTGCCCTTAATGGTTTTTTTCTGGAATAAACTTGCCTTCCCTTGCCTTGCCTTGCCTTGCCTTGCCTTGCCTTATACTAGCTGGTTTGGGGAATCACCCCGGCAATCCATTTTGAACACAACAAACCTATCCTGATGAAGGGAGGTAAGTCACTGCGTGACAACTTCCGGTCTTTCCAAGTTCTCTTTCCCTTGCTCTCTATACGTCACTGCACGTGACGGGCTCGTGCTGGCCAGCTATGGCACGCCATTGTGTGTCAACACGATTAATCGGGGATGCAAACAGCGTGTTGCAGGCTTACAGTCTCACACTGTGCTTGAACAAGAAGGAAAGGGTGTTGGCAGTTGTTGTCAATCAATCAATCTGAAAACTTATAATGTTTTGCCCCTCCCAAACAGGAACGCCCGATACAGTTAACAAGAGATACACACATCAATGAAAGGATGGGTGGTTTTGGGTTGCCTTGGCGCTGTTAAAACTGTGAAGTGTTTTCAAAGTGGAGCCTTCCAGCGTGTCGTAGGTACTGAAGCTAAGTTGTTACCCTGGAGGGGGGGGAAGGAGGAGGAGGAGGATGGTGTGAAGAGGAAGAGAGGGATGGGGAGGAGGGAAAAAAATACTAAAGACGGGAGAGAGATGCGAAGACGGCTGTATTCTGGGGGTTGGGGAGGACAGGGTTAGAGTGAGTTGGAATTTGTGTCACCTCTATGGTCTTCCTGAACATTTTTTGTTTGTCCGCTCTGTTCGGAGTTTAGACAGAAGGTTCTGGACTTGTATGACGCAATTTAAGGTTAGGTGATGACAGCATAACTTGATGGTTGTTGTTGTCGTCGCAGGTGGAAGCTGCGCAGTTTTTGTTTGACCTCCGAAAGGCTTCAAATCTTGAAGTTTCAAATCTTGATTCTTGCTACTCGGGGAAGTTTGATCATCGTTGTCACATATAAGCTTACGTTTCTTTTGATCCGCCAACAAACAAACAAAAAGATCGCTATCAGTAATTTCCTAGGGACCACGGTTGGTGGAATTAGCTGACAATCCTCTCAGCGGTCTTGAGAATTAGCCTATACCATCACTGCTGCGGCGTCCTTGTCTTTCCCTATTGTCCACACCTGTGAACTTTCTCTCATCACCCCCCCCCCATCTCCCGCCCCCCCTTTTCCCAACCTCCTTTTCCCGCAACCAACCCCGACCACACTGCGCCCCAGTTTTCCCGTTATGCTGTAACGGCAGTGGGACGAGGGTTTTAAATTTTAAACACCTGTTCGAGATCAACAGGTTTGGTTTAGGTCCCTCTTCCCTGGTCATGCCCTGTCTGCCATATCGCCAATGGTGGGTGGGGGCAGACGTTAAACTTCCATGTTCATTCCAGACCAACAGGTTTACTTTTTACCGTTGACCCCTGTTGTTGCTGTTTCTGTAGTTATAGGTCAAACAATGAAAAAAATGTCCAGTTTTGATTCCAACAATCCAACAAATGGGATAAACTTTACTTGACCCGTTAACCATTGTTTGCTGTGGAGTAATACATTATAGGGGTAAAAAGTAATGATTAGCTCCCTCTCTCACCCCCTCCCCTCTACCTCCTCCCACTTCCCGTCCTGTGAACACCTACAGCATCGCCAGGTATTTTCATTTCAAGATTTGGAGGCGATTATTTCTAGGTCCGGGAAGTTGTTCATTGCTAATAATGGTTAAGGTGAGGAGTTGGCTCTGAAAACCTTACGACCCACTGACGTTATCGTAGTGTGGACAAATGATGTAAACCATGGCATCGTCAACAAATGACGTAATCAGTGTTATCGCTAAATGAAATACGTAGGCTAATCATTGTTCCATGCAAACATTATATTGATGTTATCTTTTTGGTATGTGTGTGTTGTCGGCTACATCAGATAAGATTTCAAATATTTCGAGAACAATTAGATGTTGAAATGTCCACACGACAATAGGAACCAGAATAGCTCGGCTGACTTTGTTGTCCATTTCGGGTTCGTATTTTAGAGGTCCCGAGTTCGCATCTCTGTTCTTGCGAGCACTTGAAGTGTGGCCCAGACCACAGATTTCTCTTCCTTTCTTCTTCTTCTTCTTCTTCTTCTTCTTCTTCTTCTTCTTCTTCTTCTTCTTCTTCTTCTTCTTCTTCTTCTTCTTCATCATCATCATCATCATCATCATCATCATCATCATCATCATCATCATCATCATCATCATCATCATCATCCCCCCCCCTTTCGGGGGTGCCGGGGGTTTCTGTATAAATAGTATCTCCACTTTCTGGAAATTGAGTGCTTTAAATTACAAATGTCACTGTCTTTCTCTTTTTTTTTTGTTCTTTCTCATTCCTATTCCGTTCTATCAATCTACTATGCTCTCTTCTTCTTCACTAGACCAATCAAATACCGTTTTTTCTTAAAAACTCTTTCAAAAATCCTTATTTGTGTTTGAGGTCTGTTGGGTCAGCTTCGAAATATTGAACGCTTTCTGCCACTTAGGTCTTCCAATGATATTATTATTTAGCAATGTGGGCATTTTGTATGTATCTGTTTTGTTGATATTTTATAGTGATGTTTTTTTACATTTTGTTTTTGTAACCGGCAGTGGGAGGGTTCGATAACTTAAGAGTATAGCCTCAATGTCCCCTGCGTGGGATGCCTTTATTGTAAAGTGACCGGCTGGTGGAGTTCCTTCAGTGTTTCCACTAGGGTTGTTTCAGCAGATCTTTTATACGGATCAAGGTGAGTCTTCTTCCAAACAAGTTGTGGTCCTGATTTTGTGGTCCTGATTCGGCTCACAGCAGCCCGCTGGACCCTGTAAGCAATAAATAACTAACTAAATTCTTCTCTTCATCATCATCATCATCATCATCATCATCATCACATCATCATCATCATCATCATCATCATCATCATCATCATCATCATCATCATCATCATCATCTTTTCTTCTTCTTCTTCTTCTTCTTCTTCTTCTTCTTCTTCTTCTTCTTCTTCTTCTTCTTCTTCTTCTTCTTCTTCTTCGCAGCAGCAGCAGCAGCAGCAGCAGCAATTAGAAATGATCTAAACTTTCACTGATGAAAAATTTTACAGCACTAGTTCCTCCGTTGATTGATCATTCCTCGCTGGCAGCTTCGTAGTCTAATGTTGTCATCCGTGGGTTATGCGGAGTTGCGCACCTTGTACTGATTAACACTGCAGGTTTATAAGTACTAATGTCATCAATCAATCAGTTACTGTAGTCTATATTCCGGTAAGAAACAAATTATTATATTTTGGTTATGTAGTGTTGGGGCTAGGTTGGGCTGTATTACATTATATTATTTATGTTTGTTTTTATTTCAAATTTCCTCGGCACAGGTTTCACACACACAAACACACACAAACACACACACACACGCACACACACACACCACACCCACACACACACGCGCGCGCACACACACTCACTCACACAGCCGTGGTTACACAGTATTATCATGACTTTCCCGAAACGCCACATACGTTGGGCTGACAATGGGTCATATTTCGTCCCCATTTTTAAGTACTTTGAAGTGTTCGAACCCAAACCCCCTAACCCTAACCCAGCCCTAACCCTAACGGATCATTGTTCTGACGTCAAAACAAGTAGGCATGTCAATACAAGTTATGTAGATGTTCACTGATTTGTTCAGATAATACTGTGTAAGTGTGCCCACTCTCTCTCTCACTCAATTTTTCTGTTTCTCACACACACAGGCACCTGTCTGTCTGTCTGTCTCTTTGTGTTTCTCTCTCTGTATGTCTCTCTTTCCCTGTTGGGGTGCCGGGGGTTTCAGTATAAATAGTATCCCCACTTTATGGAAATTTAGTGTTTTAAATTCCCACTGTCGCTGTCTTTTATTTGCTCTTTCTAATTCCTGCTCTGTTCTATCAATCTGCTATACTATCTTCTTCTTCGCTAGACCAGTCACCTACCTCTTTTCTTGAAAACTCTTCCGGGACAAGACTCCTAATTTGTGTGTGAGGTCTGCTGGATCAGCTTGGGAATATTGGACGCTTTCTGCCAGGTGGTCACTAGGATTTCCTATGATGTTATTATTTAGCAATGTAGGCATTTTATATGTATGTGTTTTGTTGATAATTTATAATGTTTGTATTCTATTTTGTTTTTGTAAACGGGGGTTCGATAAATTAGAGTATAGCCTCAGCGTAACCTGCGTGGGATGTCTTTATTGTAAAGTGACTGGCTGGTGGAGAGCTTTCAGTTTTACCACTAGGGTTGTTTCAGCAGATCTTTTATGCGGATCAGGGGTTGTCCGGTCCTGATTTGGCTCGGGAGAGTCCGCTGGACCTAAAACAATAATCATGTAATGTATTTCTCTCTTACTCTCTCTCACTGCCCTCTACCCTCCACTCCTCCCTCCCCCACTCCCACAAACACAACTCCAATCTCGCCTCACGAATAAGGCCCACCCACCATAAACATATTTTAAAAAAAATTGTAATAAGTCATAGAACCCTCGAACACGTACACACAAAATTATGACAGATCGGGCGCTTTGTCCAGCTAAAAGGTCGTATTTTCTTCCACGATTATTACTACAGGTACCACTTGTTGCCAACAAGTCACCTTTCTCGCAGGTGGGTCGATCATAGGTGTCAACAGTCAGAGCCTCTACACGAGTCTGTCAACCAGAGAACCTAACACAGTTTTCTCGTGCTACGTTTACACTTTAAAAAAAAAAGACACGAAAAAGAGGGAGTGAACAATCCTTGATAACAGGATGGCAGACAGCCTGGAATCTTTCAACCAGACAATCCAGGAGAGTTCCGTTGTACGAACGTAAGAAGGCAAGGTAAAATGAAAGAAGAAACGTGGGGTAGTTAAGTTCCTGATAGTAGGATGGGCTGCAGCCTGAGCGCTGCATGTGAGTGTCATGTGTTGGAGCCTTAGTTTATGTCATTGAACTAATCACCGTTGCACAGGGTAAGTCCAAGGTGCTAAAACAGGTGTAGGTATAGGTACAGAAGCTGGAAGGCGTGACGCTAGGGGAGATTAGTCCAGCGAGCTCCTGCCAAACAGGTGTACCCCGAGGGCTGGAGGTAGATCCTGTATCGGCCAGCGCCTTGAACTGCTCTTGAACTTTGGCGAGAAGCGCTATATAAGAACGATGAAAGAAATATAGAAAGTAGTAAATACACCGACGTAGAAAACAGGGTGTGGAAGAAGGAAGCTGACATCAGGGGCACACAAAGGCAAAGCTGAAATAAGTGCTACCCTTTTGACAAATGACAACAGGGAATTGTCTCTGGCGAACAGGAACAAGTACACAGTAAGAAAAACAAGTAGGTGTGTATGTGTTGTACGCGCGCCGGTGTGCGTGCACGTGAATTCATGCACAAATGGGGACAAGATCTTGTCTTTCTTAGTGACAAATGGGGTTATTTGCTAGGACCCCACTTTTTTCTAAGTGCGCGGGAGTGCTGTTTTAGTGCATGGGAGTGCAGTTGTAGTGCATGAGAGTGTTTTAAGTACAAGGGAGTGCTCTATCCGGGACGGAGAAAATCCAGTCACTTTTTGGGAAAATGTTGAAGAAAGTTCGACCTATTTCGTTCCCTATGGAGACAAACTAAGTCAACTTTTTAGACGGAAAGAGCCAATTTTGCATTAGATTCTTACATTTTTTAGATGAAGTTTACGCTTTTTCCGTCAAAAAAAAAACACTTTCCGATTCCTACTTCTAAAATTACCATTTCTGATTATTTACAACTGTGTGTGCGTGTGTATGTGTGTCTGTTTTGTGTTTATCAGTACAACTTATATGTTAATCTGATGAATAAAAATTGATACAACAACAAAACATTTGTGTTTGTGTGCTTTATGGGGATGTGGTGTAGGAGCATGTTACATTGTAATTAACATTGTAGAATTTTAAGTGCCGAAAATACCTTGAAGAGATCACATACCACCTCTACCACCCCATTCAGCTTTCCAAACCCCTCAAACCCGTCCACCCTCCCAGCCAAGTCCAATACAATAAGTACCCCCCACCAACACCCACTCACCCCTAAAAAAAATACAAGTAAACTAAAAGTCGGTTAGATAAATACAAAAAAAAAGAAATTGGTGACACATTTCGATCTTAATAGCTTAAGTGGAGTGTTTCTCGAGGCTCGAGCTTTGTTAGTGACGAAGTTATTGTCTCATCTGAAGTTGTCAACACAACGGTATGGTACTGCCTACACGCTTCAACACTGTGTGACTGCCTTTTTTCTTATCTCAGGGTTAAAAAGGGAAAGATCCTAGCTTGAAAGTTAATTCAGGGCATGACACTTCAAAACTCTTTGATCACGTCTTCCTGTCTAAAGATGGAAACTATTTTAAATCACTTCTTGTTTTCCGTTGTGTTTTTGTTTCTAGTTCTTGTTTTTGTTCTTGTTCTTTTTTGTTCTTTTTCTTTTTTGTTCTTGTTCTTCTTGTTCTTCTTGTTCTTGTTCTTTTTTGTTCTTGTTCTTCTTCTTGTTCTTGTTCTGTTCTTTTTTTCTTCTTCTTCTTGTTCTTCTTCTTGTTCTTCTTTTTGTTCTTCTTCTTCTTGTTCTTTTTCTTCTTCTTGTTCTTCTTGTTCTTCTTCTTGTTCTTGTTCTTTTTGTTCTTGTTCTTGTTCTTGTTCTTGTTCTTCTTCTTCTTCTTCTTCTTCTTCTTCTTCTTCTTCTTCTTCTTCTTCTTTTCTTCTTCTTCTTCTTCTTCTTCTTCTTGTTCTTGTTGTTCTTGTTGTTGTTTCTGCTTCTTCTTCTTCTTCTTCCTCGGTCGCCAATCACATGGATCTTCTTTGAGGGTTCTTGAGATTATTGTTGATCACGAGATGGCTTTTGGTTTGGGTGCGTTTATGTTATGTGACGTTAATGTAAAGTGTTTAGAAAGTACCACACGACGACGATTTTGTTGATCAAAGTGCTGGTTGTCATGTCTCAATCGAAAGGCAAATTTTAAAAACAGTACACGTCAGCATACAGCACCCTAGAATAGGTAATTACTTAAGCGCGTTAAATAGCTTTTGATTGTAGGTGATAGTAGCTCTGGTCACGTTTTGAAAAGGAAGAGGAACAAGAAACGAAGGAAGATTAAGGGAGGGAAAGAGAGAGAGAGAGAGAGAGAGAGAGAGAGAGAGAGAGTGATTCAATGAAGAGGATTAAAGAAGAAATATCACGAGAGAGAGAGTGAGAGAGAGAGAGAGAGAGAGAGAGAAGAAAGAAAGAAAGAAAGAGAGAGAGAGAGAAAGAAAGAAAGAGAGAGAGAATGTGATGCAGTAAAGAGGATTGAAGTAGAAAGACGACGACGATGATGATGATGGTGAAGGTGGAGAAGGATGAAGAGAAAAAGACAAGTTGATAACAGAATAAAATACCTCCGAAACAGATAGACGTAATCGTAAATGTTTTGCTCTTTAACATTTTTTGAAAGTGTTGGGGGGGGGGGGGGGGGGGGGGTGCGTGGAAGGTGAAGTTTTAGGGTCGGAGAGGGTGAGGGGAGTGATTTTTGGAGTCGGAGTTTAGGGGAACAAATTAAAGCAGTTATCAGATCTGTCATCACACAGATCAATCTAATAAGTTTTAAACAAAGGAACCCCAAAGACTGGAAGACAGTATGGGAAAGAAGACCGTTCCGAAAACAACTACAGCCTTATCTTGATAGCCTATCATCCGTGTTTTTAATTTAAAAAAAATAATATTGGTCCTTCGATAAGGAGAAAATCCTCGACCGTTCAAAACGGATTAAGTTTGCAATCCCGATATGACAGCCTGTCAAATAAGACGTGTTCTCGCGGTCACGAGACTCGATGCTGGGCCGAGACTGGTGTTAATGTGCAAGATTAAGGCACGACGAAACTAGCCCTTGTCGCTTACCCCGCTTAATCCGGCCGAAGCGCCCAGACAATGGTAAAAAGATGGTTGGCTGAGAAACAGTGGTTGTTGGGTTGTCTCCTTTGTAGAGATTGGTCACGATCCCTTCACTCCTTGGTGACGATTATTTATTCTTTGGCGATCTGAGGGGGCTGAACTGCACCTGGCCATGGATCCTGACTTCTGGAGCCCTCTGTTTACTGGGGCATTATAAGCGCATTCTTCGCCCTAATGTAAGGACTGTTAGATTACCGGAAGGTTTCCAAAAGAGCTTATTCCGCAGTAACCGGAATTGATAGGCAGTTGAAATGTTCATAGCGGGGTGGAGGTTACTCTCTGGGGGTGGGTGGGTGCGTGGGAGAGTGAGAGGAGGAGAGCTGTATGAAGAGAGATGTGTGTAAGTGAGGGTCGTGGGGGGGGGGGAAGAGGAAAGATGAAGGGTTGTGGAGAGACAGAAGAAATAACATAGGAGCGTTCTGTTGATGTGTCTATGGAAGGAATGAGAGAAAGGGATGTAAACAGACATCCGCAAAATCTTGGTAAACCAAATATAACTTGTGTTTTGATCAGCTCAGTCAACCACACAAATCTTGGTCAACTAAATACAATCCTCTGTTTTGTTCAGTCTTAAAGACGTCACAACGCCTCAAGCAGTGAGACAGCGATCGCGAGAAGGAAGGATATGTGTGGGAGATAGGGATTGGGGGGGGGAGAGGAAGGATTGACGGTTAGGGGCAATCGTGGTCCCCCCCGAGTCATTCCATCATGCACGAGGAATTTAGTCCATGGGAATCGGTGACAAATCGTCATAACCCCCTGCTGGGTCCACCCGTACACAATTATTGTTTAACTGTCAATTAAGTTACCCATATAACATTCTATTTTCCTACAAATTTTTTCCCCTTTTTCTCTTTACCCTTGCTCTCTCTCTCTCTCTCTCTCTCTCTCTCTCTCTCTCTCTCTCTCTCTCTCTCTCTCTCTCTCTTTCTTCATCATATTTTCTCTCTCTCTCTCTCTCTCTCTCTCTCTCTCTCTCTCTCTCTCTCTCTCTCTCTCTCTCTCTCTTTCTTCACCATATTTTCTCTCTCTCTCTTTCTTTACCATATTTTCTCTCTCTTTCTCTTTTTTCATCATATTTTGCGCGTGAGCGCGCGCGCCTTTATGTGTCCTGAAACGCGCTTTCTGCTTGTGTGAAAGATTTGTGATGATTTTTGATGATGATCTTTGATGTGATTTTCGGAAAACAATCTTGTATGCAGTTGTTGATGTTTGCTGAATAAAGTTGGAAAACTTTATACGACGACTCCTGCCTTGTTGATGAGTGAACAGGCTGCGTGGGTAAACGACTCTGAGTTACACTTATCAAGATTCAAGCATCGGGGCTGAATCAACTATTGATTTAAAAAAAAAAAAAAAAAACGTGTAACACCTAGTCGGTTGAGCATTCTCTGCCTTTGGTTCATATGTAGCACAAATACAAACGTTTTTATATTTCATTGTCACGCCTTTTACTAGACGGAACCAGGCTGACAAATCTGTGAGGAACGAACACGTAAACTTGTCTGTGCAAATAGCCTTATCATCGCTTATCGTAGGCGTTCTATTAGCGCTGACGGTGGTGGTGGTCAATTATCACTGCACTGGTTTGTCCGACCGTGTCAGTTCATACATTGTTTTGACGTGTCTGCCCTAGCCAGACTTTTATTATTACGGGACTGTCTTCTGGAAACGTACTGAAAACTTTAGGACTAG
>CM072513.1:95374816-95392246 GCA_036898135.1 Oncomelania hupensis | reverse complement strand
TTCATTTTATCTTTTTTTTTCTTTATTTTTTTGCGTCCCACCGCCGTAGCTCAAGTGGTAGAGCGTTCGCCTGGCACGTCGACGACCCAGGTTTGAATCCCGTGGTGGGCGATATAAAATGTGGCCATTTTCACTGTTCATTTTAGCAGTATGATTGCTCTGGTGGTTCAGTGTTGATGTAGGTCCCTACCCCTCTTTCCCTGGGATGGTTATCCCCGTCTGCCATATCGCCAATGGTGGGTGTAGACGTTAAACCTCAATGTATACTCTTTCTTTCTTTCTTGTCTGTCGTTTATTTCAGCATTATACCGAGCTGGCAAAATAGTTCCCTTCTTTTTCTTCTTCCTTCTTCGCTTCTACTTTCCTGTCCTCCTTCTCCTTACTATATTTCCTCCTTTTTCCTCCTCTTCCTTTTTCTTCTACTCTTTTTAAATAACGTCCCACATTCACCCCCCTCCCTCCCTTCTTCCACTTCCGCCCTATTACATTGTGATCTAGTATTGCCAGAGAGATTTAAGGCGGTGTCAGTTTACCCTTAAGGATGCTACCTGTACAGGTTGATCGATCCCTTAAAAGCGGACTTGATCCTGTCCAGTGCCCTAATTGGTAATTACCTTCCACGGTAGATCCACCACCAGTAGTCCTCTCCTTTCAATTAGCCGGGACTTCTATCGACACAAATCGAATTTGTTGACGTAGAACACTAGAGTTCTGTGACGTCGTAAAGACAGCAGTAATAGCCTACGTCAACCTAATTGCCTTGAGTTGGCAGCTCCGCTTTCAGAACACTGACAGTCGGAAGGCTTTTGGGAGATTTGGAAATAGATATTGAAATTTTTAAAAAATAAAAAGAATATTTAAAAATTAAAATACATATGTATATATAATGAATAATTTTTGTTTTCACACATTGTTTTAAATTTATATTATTGTTATCAAAATGTGGTCAGTACAGTAATAATAATCACAGGGAGCTTAGATGACCTGGTTTCGCATGTATAGGCAGACGTTATACCCGCTAAACTCAAGGGTTGAGGTTTTGAACTAGACCAAATAGTTTGGAATACCACTGACTGTAAATTTAACAACAAACTTAACTAAAAATTTGCAAATTTTAGTAACCTGTCAACTTTTTTGCCTACTGAAGGACTCTTCTTGACTTAAGGTTAGGTTTGTAGATCTACATTCTTCAATCATGAGGTTTCCCATCACAACTTTTTTGTAAGGAACCCGTTCCAAATTCCAAATTCCAAATTTAGCCCCAAAAGCCAGCAAGTGGGCACTTCGGGTGGTTTGTGGTAGATCCTGTAAAAGTCAATAGCGCCTTGAGCAGCTCTTGAGCTGGAAAGGCGCTATATAAGAACGATTTTTCAGAAAATAAGGACGCTAAAATATTTGCAACTATAGGCGAGGCTGAAGCCCATTATTTTGGAAAGACAAGACCGTCAGTCTACATTCCAAGGTAAGGCTGCTGCGCTCCCTTGTCATCTCCATCTTCCTATACGCTGGCAAAACGCGGACCCTCACAGCAGATCTACAACGAAGAATACAAAGCATGGAGATGAGGTGCTACAGAAGACTTCTGGGCATTTCCTATACCCAGCACATCTCCAACGACGAAGTCCGACAGACCATCACACAAGCCATTGGACAACACGATGACCTGCTCACAGTGGTGAAGAAACGGGAAACTCCGATGGTATGGCCACGTCACCCGATCATCAGGCCTTGCATGGACCATCCTGCAAGGCACGGTGCAAGGAGGTAGAAGAAGAGGGAGACCGAAAAACAGGTGGGAGGACAACAATCGAGAATGGACTGGCTTGACATTGAGCGAAGCCATCAGGGTTGCTGAGGACAGAGAAAGATAGAGTATTCTGGTTTAACGATCATCTGTGGTGCCCAACGACCTCAGAGCTACGGGATAGGATAGATACATCGATAGGATAGACACTCTGACGGCCACATGCATAAAACCTCTTCAGTTACTTGCTCAAGGGGGAGAGATAAGGCATGAACTGATTTTTTTTTAAAAAGGGAGGGGAAAGGTTTGTTGTGTTTCCGGCTCATTTACTGTGGGATTACCAGATAGACAGTGGTAAGCGTTGTGTGGCCTATCAGGGTCAGCGGGTCATGTTTGCTGGGTTGAAGAAATTAACACCCGATTAATCCTCCCAGGTGGCTAAGAGGACCGTGGATGCGTTTTAGGGACTATGGTCCTTACCAAGATTATGAAAAAATAGAAGAAATTGTATCTATCTATCTATCTATCTATCTATCTATCTATCTATCTATCTATCTATCTATCTATCTATCTACCTATCTATCTATCTATCTATCTATCTATCTATCTATCTATCTATCTATCTATCTATCTATCTATCTATCTATCTATCTATCTATCTATCTATCTATCTATCTATCTATCTATCTATCTATCTATCTATCTATCTATCTATCTATCTATCTATCTATCTATCTATCTATCTATCTATCTATCTATCTATCTATCTATCTATCTATCTATCTATCTATCATTCTATCTATCTATCTATCTATCTATCTATCTATCTATCTATCTATCTATCTATCTATCTATCTATCTATCTATCTATCTATCTATCTATCTATCTATCTATCTATCTATCTATCTATCTATCTTTCTATCTTTCTATCTATCTATCTATCTATCTATCTATCTATCTATCTAGCTATCTATCTATCTATCTATCTATCTGTCTGTCTATCTATCTATCTATCTATCTATCCTATCCCGAAACTCGGAAGTGGTTGTGGCACCAAAGAAGATCGTTTAACCTGCGTACTCCATCTTTCTCTGTCCTCAGTAACTCAGTAACTCTCATGGCTTCTCTCATTGTCAAGCCAGTCCATTCTGGAATGTTCTCCTAACACCTCTTTTTCTGTTTCCTCCTTGCGCCGTGCCTTGCAGGATAATATTTGCAAGACCTGATGCTCTGGTGACGTGGCGATATCATCGGAGTTTCCGTTTCTTAACCCTTGTGAGCATGTCATCGTGTTGTCGAATGGCTTGTGTGATGATCTGTCGAACTTCGTTGTTGATGTGCTGGGTATAGGACATGCCCAGAAGTCTTTTGTAGCACCTCATCTCCATGCTTTGTATTCTATATATAATATAATATAATATAATATAATATAATATAATATAATATAATATAAATATAATATAATATAATATAATATAATATAATGTAATATAATATAATATAATATAATATAATATAATATAATATAATATAAAAGGTAGGTAAAGGTAAAGATAGTCCCATAGCTTTGTGGCCGTAGGGGAGCGTGATGTTGGAGATCCCACTTATCTTGGGCCAGCGTAATGAGGGTGATGCCCATCTCTCTCCCTCGCTGCTTTACCTTCCCCACCCTTAAGAGAGTAGGTACCCAGTCACAGTTGAGTCAACTGGGGGCGTTGTTATTTGTCGCTTCACGTTCTGCGGTCACCCATCCAAGTGCTAACCGCACTGGACGGTGCTTAACTTGCGACACAGTAGCGAGTGCTCCAACCACTGCGCTATCCGACACCCTAATATAATATAATATAATATAATATAATATAATATAATATAATATAATATAATATAATATAATATAATATAATATAATATAATATAATATAATATAATATAATATAATACAGGGTGTTCCAAAAGTCTTGGGCACATTTGAAGTCCCCATATCTCAATAACTATGAATGGTAGTAAGATAACAGTTGTGCCATTTTAAAGCTAATTACATTAAGTTTTTTGTAAAGCTGTTGATTTTTTTAATTTCTTTTCAGACCCATTAATGGCGTTCACTCAAACAGAAAATGTAGGGACGCGTTTGGCAAGAATTTGACTATCGGCTTGATGTGTGTCGTGTGACCAATGGTGCTCACATTGAACATCTTTGAACATTCCATGTAAAACTTGAGATTACAAGCTTTCTGAATTTACCAGATGCGTTTTTATATCCTTTATAGTTTCGGAAATATTCAATGTCAAAATGTGCCCAAGACTTTTGGAACACCCTGTATATAGCGAAAAATTCTCAAGGTAAAAAGCACACACATTTTTGGTTTATTAAACACATTTTGGGAGGTTGGCTCAGTAAACACGAAGTGTATCATCGATCTTCTCAGGCAGTTTTGAAGAGAATGTCGGTAAATGTGTGATTTGGTGTGACGACAACCACTTAGAACTTAACGTCGGAAAAACGACAGAGATGGTGGTGGATTTCAGGAGAAACAGGACAGATGTGGCAGCGCTTACTTTGAGAGGACAAACAGTGGAAAGGGTTCAACAATATAAATACTTAGGAACTGTGATTGATAATAAATTTACTTCCTCAGTTAATGCTGATAGGATTTTTCGGAAATGTAGACAGAGACTATACGTGTTGTATCAGCTGCGTTTTCTGCTGGTGTCTCAGAAGGTGCTAGAACAATGCTACCGCGCCTTCATAGAATGAGTCCTTACTTTTTCTTTTGTATGTTGGTACCAGACGTTGAATGTTACAAGTGAACATTCCTTAAATGGCATCACCAATGTCTGTAGCAAGATTGCTCCCAGGAAGCAAGCGCCCCTCTCTGAGCTGTTTCAGAGGAGGACACTCAGCATGCAAAGCCATCAGCATCAAGGACGAAATTCCCACCCTCTGTCACATTTGTTCGAGCTTCTGCCGTCAGGTATGCGTCAGAAAAAATGTCAGAACTCGCACCGCCCGCTATAAGTCCACCTTTTTGCCCACCACAATATCTCTGATTAATGCCTCTCTCTTCACAGGGCTGGCGCTGATGGCTTTGTTGGGAGTCTTCAGTGCGGGCATGTCGTGTGTGTGTGTGTGTGTGTGTGTGTGTGTGTGTGTGTGTGTGTGTTTCACACCTTTTTATCCTCTCTTATCTAGTTTTATAGTATCCCCACTTTCTGGAAATTTAGTGCTTTAAATTCCCACTGTCGCTGTCTTTTTCATTTATTCTTTCTCATTCCTGCTCTGTTCTATCAATCTACTATACTATCTTCTTCTTCGCCAGACCAGTCACCTACCTTTTTTCTTCAAAACTCTTCTGGGACAAGACTCCTTATTTGTGTGTGAGATCTGTTGGACGCTTTGTGCCAGGTGGTCACTAGAGTTTCCTATGATGTTATTATTTAGCAATGTAGGCATTTTATATGTATGTGTTTTGTTGATAATTTATAATGATGTTTGTATTCTATTTAGTTTTTGTAAACGAGGGTTTGATAAATTAGAGTATAGCCTCAGCGTTCCCTGCGTGGGATGTCTTTATTGTAAAGTGACTGGCTGGTGGAGAGCTTTCAGTTTTACCACTAGGGTTGTTTCGGCAGATCTTTTATGTGGATCAGGGGTTGTCCGGTCCTGATTTGGCTCGGAAGAGTCCGCTGGACCTAAAGCAATAATCATGTAATGTAATGTATCTAGTTTTATATTATAGGGTTCTTATAATCACCTTTGAACATCGATTCTTGTTTTTGTGAATGGCTTAGTTTTCAGCTTTACTGTTTGGATTGTAAAGTACTGTATTGAGTGAAGAGATTGCTTGTGTTTCAAATGTGATTTTTATTATGTTTAAAATGTTATCGATAAAACTTATCATTGAAATGCCTGACAGAAATAGTGAATTTTGTTTTCTTGTTACAATATCAGTATTATAATAACCCTGTCACATGTGCTCCGTAATCACAAGGCAAGCAATTGCTTGGAAAGATGAAAGCGGATTATCATGAATTCTTAATTAATATGAAATTAAAATTTTACTATTGTGTTTTTCTTAACGTATATGAATTTAAATTGGGATAATTGTGAATTCTTCATGCATGTGAATTTAAAATGTGATTCTACACTTGCTGTAATTCCGTTTAGGGTAATAAAGACGCGTTGTATTGTATTGCACTGTAATATATTGTGATCAAGTATAAATAAGAAAGCGTATTCTGCCATGGGGTGTCGGATTGCGCAGTGGTTGGAGCACTCGCTACTGTGTCACAAGTTAAGCACCGTCCGGTGCGGTTAGCACTTGGATGGGTGACCGCAAAACCGTGAAACGACAAATAACAACGCCCCCAGTTGACTCAACTGTGACTGAGTACCTACTCTCTTAAGGGTGGGGAAGATAAAGCAGCGAGGGAGAGAGATGGGCATCACCCTCACTACGCTGGCTCAAGATAAGTTTGATATCCAACAATACGCTCCCCTACGGCCACAAAGCTATGGGACCACCTTTACCTTTACCTATTCTGCCATGTGGCAATGGGTCGTGTAATGTGGCGATAAATTTATGGAAAACGCAATAGAAAAGTCATTGCAATCATCGTATTTCGCTGTTCAGATCGGCTACGTCACCGTTATTTCCATGGAAAGTGTTCGACAAGTTCTAATTTGAAAAATATTTGCATGTTCTACCAACAAATCTTGCAATATCTGTTCTAAAGCTTAGGACACTTAACCGCAGAATGCCAGTGCAGAGAGGCAGATATTGTAACATTCCTAGACACGAACGTGGGGGTATGTCAAAAATGTAATAGTGGAGATCTGGGTGACGAGTTTCATTATTTATTTGTGTGTTAATAATAATACAGGATGCTATATACGCGCCTTTCCCCAAATCAATCAGGCTCAAAGCGCGGCGATCTATACCAACATACACGCTCACCTGTCTCATCCACCCTCACACACACACACACCAAATACACATCCATCACTCAAACGGGTGGTGTAAAGGCAGGGAGATCGCTATTAGAAGACGGAAAGAAAATCTAAATTTTATTTTTGAAATTTTTATATTGACTGCGTCCTGTACCATTATTGAAGGGAGGGAGGAAACCGGAGTGCCCGGAGAAAACCCTCGGTGACCTCAATAGTCTCTTACCTAAGTCACATATGTTCGCCCCTTGCGGGAATCGAACCCGCGACCTTCGGCATAGGAAACCGGCGACTTATCCACTGCGCCATGAGGCCACCCCATTTTTGTAACTCCAGAAGAGAATTATTAAAGTCATATTATTATAGATATCCAAATTCCATCAAATTTAGAGAATTATTGTCATCTAATAAAAAGTCAGTATTATTAAAGCTTATAAGTTTAATGAAATTAGTAATTAAACAATTGTAACGTTGTTATCCCATGTCAGAGATTAATCTAGTTCTGATATTTACAGGTTTTGTGTAACAAAAACAATTTCAGTAGTTTGTCATTGATGTGTTTAGATTGAATTGTATTGTTAGTTATGGTTCACGGTTGCTACCCCCAATCAATTTCTTTTTTCTTCTTTTTCCCTCTCAATCGCTTCACCCCCACCCCCACCCCAGCTCCCCACAATCTCTCTGTTTAGATAGTTTTAATTTAACAAATTTAAAATGTTATATAATTAATTATTCTGCATGTTTGTGTATATCATTTTAACCATGTCCATGTGCCCTTAATGGTTTTTTTCTGGAATAAACTTGCCTTCCCTTGCCTTGCCTTGCCTTGCCTTGCCTTGCCTTATACTAGCTGGTTTGGGGAATCACCCCGGCAATCCATTTTGAACACAACAAACCTATCCTGATGAAGGGAGGTAAGTCACTGCGTGACAACTTCCGGTCTTTCCAAGTTCTCTTTCCCTTGCTCTCTATACGTCACTGCACGTGACGGGCTCGTGCTGGCCAGCTATGGCACGCCATTGTGTGTCAACACGATTAATCGGGGATGCAAACAGCGTGTTGCAGGCTTACAGTCTCACACTGTGCTTGAACAAGAAGGAAAGGGTGTTGGCAGTTGTTGTCAATCAATCAATCTGAAAACTTATAATGTTTTGCCCCTCCCAAACAGGAACGCCCGATACAGTTAACAAGAGATACACACATCAATGAAAGGATGGGTGGTTTTGGGTTGCCTTGGCGCTGTTAAAACTGTGAAGTGTTTTCAAAGTGGAGCCTTCCAGCGTGTCGTAGGTACTGAAGCTAAGTTGTTACCCTGGAGGGGGGGGGAAGGAGGAGGAGGAGGATGGTGTGAAGAGGAAGAGAGGGATGGGGAGGAGGGAAAAAATACTAAAGACGGGAGAGAGATGCGAAGACGGCTGTATTCTGGGGGTTGGGGAGGACAGGGTTAGAGTGAGTTGGAATTTGTGTCACCTCTATGGTCTTCCTGAACATTTTTTGTTTGTCCGCTCTGTTCGGAGTTTAGACAGAAGGTTCTGGACTTGTATGACGCAATTTAAGGTTAGGTGATGACAGCATAACTTGATGGTTGTTGTTGTCGTCGCAGGTGGAAGCTGCGCAGTTTTTGTTTGACCTCCGAAAGGCTTCAAATCTTGAAGTTTCAAATCTTGATTCTTGCTACTCGGGGAAGTTTGATCATCGTTGTCACATATAAGCTTACGTTTCTTTTGATCCGCCAACAAACAAACAAAAAGATCGCTATCAGTAATTTCCTAGGGACCACGGTTGGTGGAATTAGCTGACAATCCTCTCAGCGGTCTTGAGAATTAGCCTATACCATCACTGCTGCGGCGTCCTTGTCTTTCCCTATTGTCCACACCTGTGAACTTTCTCATCATCACCCCCCCCCCCATCTCCCGCCCCCCCTTTTCCAACCTCCTTTTCCCGCAACCAACCCCGACCACACTGCGCCCCAGTTTCCCGTTATGCTGTAACGGCAGTGGGACGAGGGTTTTAAATTTTAAACACCTGTTCGAGATCAACAGGTTTGGTTTAGGTCCCTCTTCCCTGGTCATGCCCTGTCTGCCATATCGCCAATGGTGGGTGGGGGCAGACGTTAAACTTCCATGTTCATTCCAGACCAACAGGTTCACTTTTTACCGTTGACCCCTGTTGTTGCTGTTTCTGTAGTTATAGGTCAAACAATGAAAAAAATGTCCAGTTTTGATTCCAACAATCCAACAAATGGGATAAACTTTACTTGACCCGTTAACCATTGTTTGCTGTGGAGTAATACATTATAGGGGTAAAAAGTAATGATTAGCTCCCTCTCTCACCCCCTCCCCTCTACCTCCCCTCCCACTTCCCGTCCTGTGAACACCTACAGCATCGCCAGGTATTTTCATTTCAAGATTTGGAGGCGATTATTTCTAGGTCCGGGAAGTTGTTCATTGCTAATAATGGTTAAGGTGAGGAGTTGGCTCTGAAAACCTTACGACCCACTGACGTTATCGTAGTGTGGACAAATGATGTAAACCATGGCATCGTCAACAAATGACGTAATCAGTGTTATCGCTAAATGAAATACGTAGGCTAATCATTGTTCCATGCAAACATTATATTGATGTTATCTTTTTGGTATGTGTGTTGTCGGCTACATCAGATAAGATTTCAAATATTTCGAGAACAATTAGATGTTGAAATGTCCACACGACAATAGGAACCAGAATAGCTCGGCTGACTTTGTTGTCCATTTCGGGTTCGTATTTTAGAGGTCCCGAGTTCGCATCTCTGTTCTTGCGAGCACTTGAAGTGTGGCCCAGACCACAGATTTCTCTTTTTCTTCTCTTCTTCTTCTTCTTCTTCTTCTTCTTCTTCTTCTTCTTCTTCTTCTTCTTCTTCTTCTTCTTCTTCATCATCATCATCATCATCATCATCATCATCATCATCATCATCATCATCATCATCATCATCATCATCCCCCCCCTTTCGGGGGTGCCGGGGGTTTCTGTATAAATAGTATCTCCACTTTCTGGAAATTGAGTGCTTTAAATTACAAATGTCACTGTCTTTCTCTTTTTTTTTTGTTCTTTCTCATTCCTATTCCGTTCTATCAATCTACTATGCTCTCTTCTTCTTCACTAGACCAATCAAATACCGTTTTTTCTTAAAAACTCTTTCAAAAATCCTTATTTGTGTATGAGGTCTGTTGGGTCAGCTTCGAAATATTGAACGCTTTCTGCCACTAGGTCTTCCAACGATATTATTATTTAGCAATGTGGGCATTTTGTATGTATCTGTTTTGTTGATATTTTATAGTGATGTTTTTTTACATTTTGTTTTTGTAACCGGCAGTGGGAGGGTTCGATAACTTAAGAGTATAGCCTCAATGTCCCCTGCGTGGGATGCCTTTATTGTAAAGTGACCGGCTGGTGGAGTTCCTTCAGTGTTTCCACTAGCGTTGTTTCAGCAGATCTTTTATACGGATCAAGGGTGAGTCTTCTTCCAAACAAGTTGTGGTCCTGATTTTGTGGTCCTGATTCGGCTCACAGCAGCCCGCTGGACCCTGTAAGCAATAAATAACTAACTAAATTCTTCTCTTCATCATCATCATCATCATCATCATCATCATCATCATCATCATCATCATCATCATCATCATCATCATCATCATCATCATCATCATCATCCGCCATCTTTTCTTCTTCTTCTTCTTCTTCTTCTTCTTCTTCTTCTTCTTCTTCTTCTTCTTCTTCTTCTTCTTCTTCTTCTTCTTCTTCTTCGCAGCAGCAGCAGCAGCAGCAGCAGCAATTAGAAATGATCTAAACTTTCACTGATGAAAAATTTTACAGCACTAGTTCCTCCGTTGATTGATCATTCCTCGCTGGCAGCTTCGTAGTCTAATGTTGTCATCCGTGGGTTATGCGGAGTTGCGCACCTTGTACTGATTAACACTGCAGGTTTATAAGTACTAATGTCATCAATCAATCAGTTACTGTAGTCTATATTCCGGTAAGAAACAAATTATTATATTTTGGTATGTAGTGTTGGGGCTAGGTTGGGCTGTATTACATTATATTATTTATGTTTGTTTTTATTTCAAATTTCCTCGGCACAGGTTTCACACACACAAACACACACAAACACATACCCACGCACCCACACCCACCCACACACACACGCGCGCGCACACACACTCACTCACACAGCCGTGGTTACACAGTATTATCATGACTTTCCCGAAACGCCACATACGTTGGGCTGACAATGGGTCATATTTCGTCCCCATTTTTAAGTACTTTGAAGTGTTCGAACCCAAACCCTAACCCTAACCCTAACCCAGCCCTAACCCTAACGGATCATTGTTCTGACGTCAAAACAAGTAGGCATGTCAATACAAGTTATGTAGATGTTCACTGATTTGTTCAGATAATACTGTGTAAGTGTGCCCACTCTCTCTCTCACTCAATTTTTCTGTTTCTCACACACACAGGCACCTGTCTGTCTGTCTGTCTCTTTGTGTTTCTCTCTCTGTATGTCTCTCTTTCCCTGTTGGGGTGCCGGGGGTTTCAGTATAAATAGTATCCCCACTTTATGGAAATTTAGTGTTTTAAATTCCCACTGTCGCTGTCTTTCTTATTTGCTCTTTCTAATTCCTGCTCTGTTCTATCAATCTGCTATACTATCTTCTTCTTCGCTAGACCAGTCACCTACCTCTTTTCTTGAAAACTCTTCCGGGACAAGACTCCTAATTTGTGTGTGAGGTCTGCTGGATCAGCTTGGGAATATTGGACGCTTTCTGCCAGGTGGTCACTAGGATTTCCTATGATGTTATTATTTAGCAATGTAGGCATTTTATATGTATGTGTTTTGTTGATAATTTATAATGTTTGTATTCTATTTTGTTTTTGTAAACGGGGGTTCGATAAATTAGAGTATAGCCTCAGCGTAACCTGCGTGGGATGTCTTTATTGTAAAGTGACTGGCTGGTGGAGAGCTTTCAGTTTTACCACTAGGGTTGTTTCAGCAGATCTTTTATGCGGATCAGGGGTTGTCCGGTCCTGATTTGGCTCGGGAGAGTCCGCTGGACCTAAAACAATAATCATGTAATGTATTTCTCTCTTACTCTCTCTCACTGCCCTCTACCCCCACTCCTCCCCCTCCCCCACTCCCACAAACACAACTCCAATCTCGCCTCACGAATAAGGCCCACCCACCATAAACATATATTTTAAAAAAAATTGTAATAAGTCATAGAACCCTCGAACACGTACACACAATTATGACAGATCGGGCGCTTTGTCCAGCTAAAAGGTCGTATTTTCTTCCACGATTCTTACTACAGGTACCACCTGTTGCCAACAAGTCACTTTTCTCGCAGGTGGGTCGATCATAGGTGTCAACAGTCAGAGCCTCTACACGAGTCTGTCAACCAGAGAACCTAACACAGTTTTCTCGTGCTACGTTTACACTTTAAAAAAAAGACACGAAAAAGAGGGAGTGAACAATCCTTGATAACAGGATGGCAGACAGCCTGGAATCTTTCAACCAGACAATCCAGGAGAGTTCCGTTGTACGAACGTAAGAAGGCAAGGTAAAATGAAAGAAGAAACGTGGGGTAGTTAAGTTCCTGATAGTAGGATGGGCTGCAGCCTGAGCGCTGCATGTGAGTGTCATGTGTTGGAGCCTTAGTTTATGTCATTGAACTAATCACCGTTGCACAGGGTAAGTCCAAGGTGCTAAAACAGGTGTAGGTATAGGTACAGAAGCTGGAAGGCGTGACGCTAGGGGAGATTAGTCCAGCGAGCTCCTGCCAAACAGGTGTACCCCGAGGGCTGGAGGTAGATCCTGTATCGGCCAGCGCCTTGAACTGCTCTTGAACTTTGGCGAGAAGCGCTATATAAGAACGATGAAAGAAATATAGAAAGTAGTAAATACACCGACGTAGAAAACAGGGTGTGGAAGAAGGAAGCTGACATCAGGGGCACACAAAGGCAAAGCTGAAATAAGTGCTACCCTTTTGACAAATGACAACAGGGAATTGTCTCTGGCGAACAGGAACAAGTACACAGTAAGAAAAACAAGTAGGTGTGTATGTGTTGTACGCGCGCCGGTGTGCGTGCACGTGAATTCATGCACAAATGGGGACAAGATCTTGTCTTTCTTAGTGACAAATGGGGTTATTTGCTAGGACCCCACTTTTTTCTAAGTGCGCGGGAGTGCTGTTTTAGTGCATGGGAGTGCAGTTGTAGTGCATGAGAGTGTTTTAAGTACAAGGGAGTGCTCTATCCGGGACGGAGAAAATCCAGTCACTTTTTGGGAAAATGTTGAAGAAAGTTCGACCTATTTCGTTCCCTATGGGAGACAAACTAAGTCAACTTTTTAGACGGAAAGAGCCAATTTTGCATTAGATTCTTATATTTTTAGATGAAGTTTACGCTTTTTCCGTCAAAAAAAAAACACTTTCCGATTCCTACTTTCTAAAATTACCCCATTTCTGATTATTTACAACTGTGTGTGCGTGTGTATGTGTGTCTGTTTTGTGTTTATCAGTACAACTTATATGTTAATCTGATGAATAAAAATTGATACAACAACAAAACATTTTGTGTTTGTGTGCTTTATGGGGATGTGGTGTAGGAGCATGTTACATTGTAATTAACATTGTAGAATTTTAAGTGCCGAAAATACCTTGGAAGAGATCACATACACCACCTCTACCACCCCATTCAGCCTTTCCAAACCCCTCAAACCCGTCCACCCCTCCCAGCCAAGTCCAATACAATAAGTACCCCCCACCAACACCCACTCGCCCCTAAAAAAAATACAAGTAAACTAAAAGTCGGTTAGATAAATACAAAAAAAAAGAAATTGGTGACACATTTCGATCTTAATAGCTTAAGTGGAGTGTTTCTCGAGGCTCGAGCTTTGTTAGTGACGAAGTTATTGTCTCATCTGAAGTTGTCAACACAACGGTATGGTACTGCCTACACGCTTCAACACTGTGTGACTGCCTTTTTTCTTATCTCAGGGTTAAAAAGGGAAAGATCCTAGCTTGAAAGTTAATTCAGGGCATGACACTTCAAAACTCTTTGATCACGTCTTCCTGTCTAAAGATGGAAACTATTTTAAATCACTTCTTGTTTTCCGTTGTTATTTTTCTTTTTTTTGTAGTTTTTTGTTTTTGTTTTTGTTTCTAGTTCTTGTTTTTGTTCTTGTTCTTTTTGTTCTTTTTCTTTTTTGTTCTTGTTCTTCTTGTTCTTCTTCTTGTTCTTGTTCTTGTTCTTCTTCTTGTTCTTGTTCTTCTTCTTGTTCTTCTTCTTCTTCTTCTTCTTCTTCTTCTTCTTCTTGTTCTTCTTCTTGTTCTTCTTTTTGTTCTTCTTCTTCTTGTTCTTTTTCTTCTTCTTGTTCTTCTTGTTCTTCTTCTTGTTCTTGTTCTTTTTGTTCTTGTTCTTGTTCTTGTTCTTGTTCTTCTTCTTCTTCTTCTTCTTCTTCTTCTTCTTCTTCTTCTTCTTCTTCTTCTTCTTCTTCTTCTTCTTCTTCTTCTTGTTCTTGTTGTTCTTGTTGTTGTTCTTCTGCTTCTTCTTCTTCTTCTTCTCCTCCTCGGTCGCCAATCACATGGATCTTCTTTGAGGGTTCTTGAGATTATTGTTGATCACGAGATGGCTTTTGGTTTGGGTGCGTTTATGTTATGTGACGTTAATGTAAAGTGTTTAGAAAGTACCACACGACGACGATTTTGTTGATCAAAGTGCTGGTTGTCATGTCTCAATCGAAAGGCAAATTTTAAAAACAGTACACGTCAGCATACAGCACCCTAGAATAGGTAATTACTTAAGCGCGTTAAATAGCTTTTGATTGTAGGTGATAGTAGCTCTGGTCACGTTTTGAAAAGGAAGAGGAACAAGAAACGAAGGAAGATTAAGGGAGGGAAAGAGAGAGAGAGAGAGAGAGAGAGAGAGAGAGAGAGAGTGATTCAATGAAGAGGATTAAAGAAGAAATATCACGAGAGAGAGAGTGAGAGAGAGAGAGAGAGAGAGAGAGAAAGAAAGAAAGAAAGAGAGAGAGAGAGAAAGAAAGAAAGAGAGAGAGAGAATGTGATGCAGTAAAGAGGATTGAAGTAGAAAGACGACGACGATGATGATGATGGTGAAGGTGGAGAAGGATGAAGAGAAAAAGACAAGTTGATAACAGAATAAAATACCTCCGAAACAGATAGACGTAATCGTAAATGTTTTGCTCTTTAACATTTTTTGAAAGTGTTGGTGGGGGGGGGGGGGGGGGGGGTGCGTGGAAGGTGAAGTTTTAGGGTCGGAGAGGGTGAGGGGAGTGATTTTTGGAGTCGGAGTTTAGGGGAACAAATTAAAGCAGTTATCAGAGCTGTCATCACACAGATCAATCTAATAAGTTTTAAACAAAGGAACCCCAAAGACTGGAAGACAGTATGGGAAAGAAGACCGTTCCGAAAACAACTACAGCCTTATCTTGATAGCCTATCATCCGTGTTTTTAATTTAAAAAAAATAATATTGGTCCTTCGATAAGGAGAAAATCCTCGACCGTTCAAAACGGATTAAGTTTGCAATCCCGATATGACAGCCTGTCAAATAAGACGTGTTCTCGCGGTCACGAGACTCGATGCTGGGCCGAGACTGGTGTTAATGTGCAAGATTAAGGCACGACGAAACTAGCCCTTGTCGCTTACCCCGCTTAATCCGGCCGAAGCGCCCAGACAATGGTAAAAAGATGGTTGGCTGAGATACAGTGGTTGTTGGGTTGTCTCCTTTGTAGAGATTGGTCACGATCCCTTCACTCCTTGGTGACGATTATTTATTCTTTGGCGATCTGAGGGGGCTGAACTGCACCTGGCCATGGATCCTGACTTCTGGAGCCCTCTGTTTACTGGGGCATTATAAGCGCATTCTTCGCCCTAATGTAAGGACTGTTAGATTACCGGAAGGTTTCCAAAAGAGCTTATTCCGCAGTAACCGGAATTGATAGGCAGTTGAAATGTTCATAGCGGGGTGGAGGTTACTCGATGGGGGTGGGTGGGTGCGTGGGAGAGTGAGAGGAGGAGAGCTGTATGAAGAGAGATGTGTGTAAGTGAGGGTCGTGGGGGGGGGGAAGAGGAAAGATGAAGGGTTGTGGAGAGACAGAAGAAATAACATAGGAGCGTTCTGTTGATGTGTCTATGGAAGGAATGAGAGAAAGGGATGTAAACAGACATCCGCAAAATCTTGGTAAACCAAATATAACTTGTGTTTTGATCAGCTCAGTCAACCACACAAATCTTGGTCAACTAAATACAATCCTCTGTTTTGTTCAGTCTTAAAGACGTCACAACGCCTCAAGCAGTGAGACAGCGATCGCGAGAAGGAAGGATATGTGTGGGAGATAGGGATTGGGGGGGGGAGAGGAAGGATTGACGGTTAGGGGCAATCGTGGTCCCCCCCGAGTCATTCCATCATGCACGAGGAATTTAGTCCATGGGAATCGGTGACAAATCGTCATAACCCCCTGCTGGGTCCACCCGTACACAATTATTGTTTAACTGTCAATTAAGTTACCCATATAACATTCTATTTTCCTACAAATTTTTTCCCCTTTTTCTCTTTACCCCTTGCTCTCTCTCTCTCTCTCTCTCTCTCTCTCTCTCTCTCTCTCTCTCTCTCTCTCTCTCTCTCTTTCTTCATCATATTTTCTCTCTCTCTCTCTCTCTCTCTCTCTCTCTCTCTCTCTCTCTCTCTCTCTCTCTCTCTCTCTTTCTTCACCATATTTTCTCTCTCTCTCTTTCTTTACCATATTTTCTCTCTCTTTCTCTTTTTTCATCATATTTTGCGCGTGAGCGCGCGCGCCTTTATGTGTCCTGAAACGCGCTTTCTGCTTGTGTGAAAGATTTGTGATGATTTTTGATGATGATCTTTGATGTGATTTTCGGAAAACAATCTTGTATGCAGTTGTTGATGTTTGCTGAATAAAGTTGGAAAACTTTATACGACGACTCCTGCCTTGTTGATGAGTGAACAGGCTGCGTGGGTAAACGACTCTGAGTTACACTTATCAAGATTCAAGCATCGGGGCTGAATCAACTATTGATTTAAAAAAAAAAAAAAAACGTGTAACACCTAGTCGGTTGAGCATTCTCTGCCTTTGGTTCATATGTAGCACAAATACAAACGTTTTTATATTTCATTGTCACGCCTTTTACTAGACGGAACCAGGCTGACAAATCTGTGAGGGGAACGAACACGTAAACTTGTCTGTGCAAATAGCCTTATCATCGCTTATCGTAGGCGTTCTATTAGCGCTGACGGTGGTGGTGGTCAATTATCACTGCACTGGTTTGTCCGACCGTGTCAGTTCATACATTGTTTTGACGTGTCTGCCCTAGCCAGACTTTTATTATTACGGGACTGTCTTCTGGAAACGTACTGAAAACTTTAGGACTAGGACTAGTAATAAGCAGGTATAACTTTGATCCCGGTGAAAAGGAGGGGAGAGAGAGAGAGAGAGAGAGAGAGAGAGAGAGAGAGAGAGAGAGAGAGAGAGAGAGAGAGAGAGAAAGAGAGAGAGAGAGAGAAACTTTTGAAACTTTGAAACTTTTTTATTAGGGATAAAGATTTTAGACTAATGATACAGTCTAATCTTCCAATCTGTCCCGTAAGAAATTAACATAATAAGAATTAACCTTTAACTTTAACTTGGAAATCACATCACTCACAAACACACATGCACACACAATCAC
>CM072513.1:95359816-95369816 GCA_036898135.1 Oncomelania hupensis | reverse complement strand
TATTTTCTCCGCTCTCTCTACCCCCCTCCCCCCCCCTACCGCATAAGACAGGGTCAAGAGCAGGAGGTAGACATAACAATGCAATCTCCAAGTCTTGCCAGTGTCAATTGGTGTTTGCTACACTGACGTTTACACGGACACCTCCCTCCTCCCTCCTCCCCTCCTCTCCTCCCGCCTTCCCCTTCCTTTGACACCTAAATACGCACGCACAGACATATAAGCACACAGGCGCACAGAGAGTTGCGTTTGCATACACACACACACACACACACACACAAACACAAAAAACACAGAGACAGTCGCTCACATGCAGATTCATAGACACACACACACAGACACACACACAAACACAGAAACAGTCGCTCACATGCAGGTTCATACACACACACTCACACATACACACACACGCACACACACTTGCGCGCGCACGCACACTCACATTCATACGCGCGCGCTTTCTTACCACTAACGCTGTCACGTGGGGTTTATGGGCTCTGCACAATGGAATTATGGACCCTCACGTTTATTCGGTGGGAACTGCTAGTAAGTCACCCTATGAAGTACTTTAATAAATTTATTTGTTTAGCTCGTTCTGTGTTAAGGTTGGGGTACAGAAATAGATAGAAAAAAGGTAAAAGAATACTGTCACACTAGCTTTCACACGGCTATGAATCATATGTAGTCCAGCCTTTTGATAACAGTTAAAATCACACATTTATTTCTTCTACTCTATACAAGGTTCTCTAAGTACTAATCTAACTTAAAAAGTCTCTTTCAATGCTAATAGTTCGATCGCTGATAGTCTATGCAGCTGTTCTATCTTCATCGGGCACTCGCTAGTATATCTCATGTAGATTTGGACTACTGTGGTCCGTTTTAGAGTTTCTGAATAGTTGGACTACTGTGGTCCTGTTCTGATCAGTTTAAGTGCACTTGGGATAACACACTTAACTGGCGGGTGGTGCGGTCGAAGTCCTTCTGTGAGGTAGCTTCTGGTCCACCTGTGTCGTTGTGTAGTTGGGTTCCCTGGCCACGCTGTGGGGTCTGACAGGGAGTTTTACCGGGTCGCTCGTTCCGACTTGTGCGGTAGAGGTTCCTCAACCAACTTGTTTCTGTGGAGTGGGGTTCACAGGATAGCTCGGGATAGCTCGGGATAGCTCGCCTGCCCGTCTGTAATATAAGAGACGAAATTCTGCACAACCCTGAATAATCGGTTTGTGCAGAGCGTCTCACTGAAAGCCAAGTAGCCCTCAGTGATAGCTCCACATCTCTATACATAAGCGACGAACATTCTGCTACTTCCGGGTTCCACTGGAATCTCACTCTAAATTCCTATACATACATAAATATCAAACGTGGCTAACTATACACATACAGAATTAATAATATTATAAACATTCAGTGGTACAGCCACTGGTCTGCAAACATACATATAAGTTAAACAACAGTGGTTCCGTATGGTATGCAACATGGCGGCGTAACCGGTCGTGTTTCGCCTCGTGGTAGGCTCTTCCACATGGTCACGCAAATTCGGATTAACAATTCACATTTATGCATAGCAAATTCTTCAAACATAATTTCAACAATACTACACATATATCACGATGAAACAGAAGGGTGTTCAGTTACCTGTTTGACAAGTTCAGGCCCGTGTGACTTGATAGAATTCTACGATTCCTAAGTCCTGCTTCCTGGTCTAAGTGTAGAGAGATTTCTCTGCCAGCTTTCTAGCTGTTAACACTTCGGTGTATTACTCCCAACTGACCAAAAATGTGTTAGGCTCGGACCCAGTCAAACTGGCTCGAACCGCTTTGCGTAAGCTCTCATTGGGTAAAATGTTCATATTCAAAACTCAAGTGCTGACGTCACTGCGCTGTGTGTGTGGCTCAGGCTCGCAGTGTGCTGTAATTTAATTGCTACTGTGTACTGTACTAACTCTCTACTTGTTACAAAGGCTACACAATGCTAAATAGTCGATAGGCAGAGTTTAAACTAGCCAATTCGTGACAGGCTCCCTCAACTGAAAAAAGGCGATGACTACTGGATTCGACCTTTTTCTACTACAGAGCCTAGTTTAACACTGCACTATCCTAGGGTCCTATTTACAAACTAAGTAAGTTGCTCTACCTGAGCTGCAATGCTGTGCCAGGTAGCTATGGACACTAGTGACAGGGTATTACTGGGCGGGGACGAATTCTGGTGCTGTGGCCCTTAGTTGTGTTGGGTGGGCGACAGCTGCTGTGTCCTCCACGAGATGGCGACTGAGGTAGTCGGCTCCGTGGTTTTCTTTGCCGGGGATGTACTCGATTTGGAATGAGTACGCCTGAAGGGTGAGTGCCCATCGCATCAGGCGAGAGTTCAAAGACTTGGAGGCTGCCAGGAACGATAGTGGTTGGTGGTCCACCTGAACTGTGAAATGGGTCCCATACAGGTAGAGTTGAAACTTCTGTATGGCCCAGACTAGTCCAAGGCATTCTTTCTCCGACGTGGCGTAGTGGGTCTCGGCGGGTCTCAATTTTCTGCTGGCGTAGGCGACAGGGAATAGCGTCTCTGCATTCTTGGGGTCGCGCTGTAGCAGTACTGCTCCGAGTCCTAAGTCGCTTGCGTCGGTGCGAAGAACGAATGGCTGAGTCAAATCGGGTAGGTGGAGTACTGGCGCCGATGTCATTCTGTCCTTGAGTGTTTGGAATGCTGTCTCGCATTCCGCTGTCCATACGACTTTGTCCGGGGCGATTTTCCGGGTTCCATTTGTCAGAGGTACGGCGATGCTGTTGTAGTTGGGGATGAACTTCTGGTAGAAGCCGCAGAGTCCTAGAAATGACTGCACTTCCTTCTTTGTCTTGGGCCTAGGAGCGTCGAGTAGGCGTTTCACTGTCTTTTCTACCGGTCGCAGGCTTCCTTGACTGATGGTGTGTCCCAGAAATTCTAGTTCTGTGAATCCAATCTGACATTTGGTGGGTCTTGCCGTCAATCCCGTGTCTCTGAGGCGGGCGAGTAGTTGTTGTAGGAGCGTGACATGTTCCTCCCACGTGGGTGTTGCGATGAGGATGTCGTCCATAAACGAATGTAGGTGCTCGCTGCTCAGGGGTGCCAGGAGTTTTCGCATCATGGCGCTGAAGATGCTGGGTGCGTTGTGGAGTCCGAATGGAAGTACATTGAACTCGAAGTGTCCTTCCATAGTGCTAAACGCTAGGTACTTTCGGACTTGCGGTTGCACTGGTATCTGGTAGTATCCTTTGCTGAGGTCGATGCGTGAGAAGTACTTCGCTCGCTGTAGCTTGGCAAATAGGTCTGTCTGGTCCGGGAGTGGCTCTGGCTGGAACTGCGTTACCGCATTCAGGAGTCTGAAGTCGATGCACAGTCGATGCTCTCCGTTGGGTTTTCGCAACAATACCGTGCCTGCGCTGTAGGGTGAAGTAGACTCTGAGATGATTCCGGCTGCCAGTAAGGTGTCTATCTCTTCCTTGATGGCTCGCTGCTGCGACAGTGGCATCGGGTAGAGCTTCTGGCGGACGGGTGTTGGGTCGGTCACCGTTAGGGTTACTTCGACGAGGTCTGTCCTCCCTGGTCGGTCTGTGAGCACAGTCTGATGTTGTCGAATGACCTGTAGTACTTGCTGTCGCTGTTTAGCGGCTAGGTCTCCGTTGAGTATCACGTCTTTGTAGGTTTCTTTGGAGTGCAGGGGATACTCTACTGCATTGGTCTCCATGCTTTCTCCTTCTTCCGCGATGGCGATGGCTAACAAGTTGTGAGTGCTGGGGGTCGCTGGTCGGTCCGTGTATTTCTTGAGGAGATTGATGTGGTGGTATCGGGCTCTCCCGTTCACCTCTACTTGGTAGACTGTCTTGGATTTCTTGGCAGTCACCCGGTACGGTCCTCTCCAAGCGATGTCCAGCTTGTTGGTTCCACTTGGAAGTAAGAGTAGCACTTGATCGCCGACTTGCAGTTCTCTGTCCTTCGCGTGGCGGTTGTAGTACTTCGCCTGACGGGCTCTTGCCTTCTTCAGTGCTTCACCAGCTTTCTTCCACGTTGCTTTGAGGGTTTCCTGCAGGTCTGCGACGTACTTGGTGGCACCTCTGGGTGTGTCGTCTATCTTGGCTTCCGTCCAACTTCTGCGTAGGGCTTCTAGCGGTCCTGCTAGAGGTCTGCCGAATAGCAATGTTGACGGGGTGTAGCCTGTGGCTGCATGGGGCGTTTCTCGGTATGCGAACAGTGCCGCATTCACGTAGGTGTCCCACGCTTCTGGATTGTCGTCGGCGACTTTCCTGAGTATGGTGAGAAGGGTTCCATTCAGTCTTTCTACTTGTCCGTTGCTGGCTGGGTGGTATGGTGGTGTGCGAATGTGATGGACTTGTATCAACTCGAACACGTCTTGCATCAGGCGGCCGGTGAACTGAGATCCGTTGTCCGTTCTAATGCTGTCCGGGAATCCGACTCTGGTAAAGATGGCGATGAGTGCATCTGCAATCTTCTTGGTGTCGATCGCTGGCAACGGGACTGCTTCGCACCACATCGTACATGCGTCGACGAGTGTGAGTAGAAATCTGTTCCGCTTCTTGGTCATGGGCAGTGGTCCTACTATGTCTACTGAGACTTGCTGGAATGGCACGCCGACTACTACTGATGGTCCTAAGGTAACTGGTACGGTGTGATGTCGCGGGGAATATCGTTGACATTGGTGGCAAGATTTCACGTAGCGCTTGACATCCTCCGTGATTCCTGGCCAATAGTAGTGTGCGCTGATTCTCTGCACTGTGGCTCCAATTCCCATGTGTCCGCTGAGTGGCATGCTGTGGCCTAATTCTAGTACTTGGGCTCGAAGGGTGGCTGGTAGTACTAGTTGGGTGTGATCTCCATCTCCTTGTCGATGTAGAACTCCCTGTTCCATGTAGAAGTCTCCCTTGTGCGGGGGTGTGTGCGCCTTGGGTAGCTTCTGGAAGCACTTCGCTATCGAGGTGTCTTCTTTCTGTGCTGTTTTGATCTCTTCGAGTCCTGGATTCGGAGCGAACTCGGGCTGGGGTGGTTGGGTTTTAGCTTGGGCCCTGGTTTGCACTGCAGCTATCTCTACAGTTTTGGGGGGCGTGCCTAAGAACACATACCTACAACCTAGCACTAGATCATACAGGGGTTTCTGTAAAACAGCTGCTTGGATTCGTCCTGTGACGTACCTACTCTCTACTTCGATCCAGGCTATTGGGCAAGTAGTCGTCGGTTTCGTCAAGTCTGCTCCTTGTAAGTCGACTGTCTTGTCTGTCAAGTCCGCGCGCGATACAAGAGATTCGCTAACTATCGCGTCGTATGATAGACCTGTGTCATACAGACAGCTCGCTTCTTTTCCGTTGACCTTGACCGTGTCTGTCACCGATGGGTGATCTCCGATAGTGTGTGGCTTGTTACCGCTGCTTTGAGTTAGAACTCTGTGCGCTGGCCGGCTTTCGCGCTCTTCCCTACGTTGTGCGGCCAACTTGAAACATTCTGCGGTGGAGTGATTGTTTCTGTTGCAGAACGAACAATACCGTCTCTGTTCTGCGGGACCTCTTTTCCCGAATTCCGTGTTGGGTCCTTTATTTTGCCCAGGTCTGGGGTTATTCGGCTTATTCGCGGTGCGCTCTTCTCGGTTAGGGCTTCGTTTCTGTGCCTCTTTCCCGTTAGGCTTTAGGTCTCGCCTGAAGCTCTTGGCTTCTCCGTGTGCGGCCACGTACCTATCTGCGACCTTGACCAGATCTTCTAGTCTTTCCGCGCCCTGCTCTACTGAGAAGGTTCTCAGCTCGGGGGTCATGGTTTCCCGTAGCTGTTCCCATACTAACAGTTCTGTCAGTCCATCATACGTCTTAGCCGTGGCTGACTGGCTAATCCACTTATCCAGCGTTGTGGACAACCGATCCGCGAACTGCGCATAGCTCTCTCCTTTCACTCTCCGATTGGTGCGGAATTTTTGCCGGTAGCATTCTCCTGTTAGTTCGAATCCCATTAGGAGTGCCTCTTTTACTTTGTGATAGTCCGTCACTCTGTCAGTCGGTAGCTTACTGTAGATGTCATAAGCCTTTCCTCTAAGTCCTTGACTAAGCTTGAAAGACCAATGAGTGGGATCTAGTTTATACTCTGTTGCTAGGCGCTCAAACCTAGTCAGATAGAGATCTAGACCTTCTTCTCTCTCATTGAATGTTCCCAGTGGAAATGACATTCCTTGTACAGGGTTGGATGCTACCTCTAGCTGATCTGAGTGGGAAGGGGTTGAGGAAGAACTTGAAGCTCCTGATCCCAATCTTCTTAGCTCTAACTCCTGCTGTCTTTCTTTTTCCTTTTCTTCCCTCTCTTTTTCTTTCTCTGCCCTCTCTTTTTCTTTTTCTGCCCTCTCATACTCCCATCTCCTAACTTCTGCTTCTCTCTCTGCTGCTAATGCTGCCTTCTTCTGTTCTCCTTCTAATTCTAGTTTCTTCTGCTCTGCTTCTAATTTCTTTTGCTCTGCTTCTAAGGCTAGTTTCTTCGCCTCCCTTTCTGCTGCTCTCTCTGCCTTAGCCTCCTGTTTCTCTACCTCTGCATTTATATACGCAATTAGGTCCGCCCCTGCTAAGTGTAAAGCTTCTCCCAATTCCTTGAAACGCAATCTCAAGGCCACTGGGTCCGACATTGCCAAACGTGTCTATGAACACCCTCTGAATCACGTGGAATACCAAAACACTAGCAATATTGCAAGTCAATAAAAACAATGCAAAGACAATCAAATTCGTAATCAATAATAGAATAAAACAATAGTCAAATGGCATACAACAGTTACTTAAGCAAAACCTGCAAAAGAACAATGCAACATACAGACACAAAAATAATTGAAGCAAAAAAGTTTTTAACTAAAGAATAGTGCACCCAAACTGAGTCAATGTTACCACTATTCTAAGTTATTCTACTACTCCTACTGTTATCTAATTTTATTGTACTTAGATCCGTTTATACCCAATTCCTATTATACACAGATCCTGGCTAGGCTCGCCAATTAAAGTGTCACGTGGGGTTTATGGGCTCTGCACAATGGAATTATGGACCCTCACGTTTATTCGGTGGGAACTGCTAGTAAGTCACCCTATGAAGTACTTTAATAAATTTATTTGTTTAGCTCGTTCTGTGTTAAGGTTGGGGTACAGAAATAGATAGAAAAAAGGTAAAAGAATACTGTCACACTAGCTTTCACACGGCTATGAATCATATGTAGTCCAGCCTTTTGATAACAGTTAAAATCACACATTTATTTCTTCTACTCTATACAAGGTTCTCTAAGTACTAATCTAACTTAAAAAGTCTCTTTCAATGCTAATAGTTCGATCGCTGATAGTCTATGCAGCTGTTCTATCTTCATCGGGCACTCGCTAGTATATCTCATGTAGATTTGGACTACTGTGGTCCGTTTTAGAGTTTCTGAATAGTTGGACTACTGTGGTCCTGTTCTGATCAGTTTAAGTGCACTTGGGATAACACACTTAACTGGCGGGTGGTGCGGTCGAAGTCCTTCTGTGAGGTAGCTTCTGGTCCACCTGTGTCGTTGTGTAGTTGGGTTCCCTGGCCACGCTGTGGGGTCTGACAGGGAGTTTTACCGGGTCGCTCGTTCCGACTTGTGCGGTAGAGGTTCCTCAACCAACTTGTTTCTGTGGAGTGGGGTTCACAGGATAGCTCGGGATAGCTCGGGATAGCTCGCCTGCCCGTCTGTAATATAAGAGACGAAATTCTGCACAACCCTGAATAATCGGTTTGTGCAGAGCGTCTCACTGAAAGCCAAGTAGCCCTCAGTGATAGCTCCACATCTCTATACATAAGCGACGAACATTCTGCTACTTCCGGGTTCCACTGGAATCTCACTCTAAATTCCTATACATACATAAATATCAAACGTGGCTAACTATACACATACAGAATTAATAATATTATAAACATTCAGTGGTACAGCCACTGGTCTGCAAACATACATATAAGTTAAACAACAGTGGTTCCGTATGGTATGCAACATGGCGGCGTAACCGGTCGTGTTTCGCCTCGTGGTAGGCTCTTCCACATGGTCACGCAAATTCGGATTAACAATTCACATTTATGCATAGCAAATTCTTCAAACATAATTTCAACAATACTACACATATATCACGATGAAACAGAAGGGTGTTCAGTTACCTGTTTGACAAGTTCAGGCCCGTGTGACTTGATAGAATTCTACGATTCCTAAGTCCTGCTTCCTGGTCTAAGTGTAGAGAGATTTCTCTGCCAGCTTTCTAGCTGTTAACACTTCGGTGTATTACTCCCAACTGACCAAAAATGTGTTAGGCTCGGACCCAGTCAAACTGGCTCGAACCGCTTTGCGTAAGCTCTCATTGGGTAAAATGTTCATATTCAAAACTCAAGTGCTGACGTCACTGCGCTGTGTGTGTGGCTCAGGCTCGCAGTGTGCTGTAATTTAATTGCTACTGTGTACTGTACTAACTCTCTACTTGTTACAAAGGCTACACAATGCTAAATAGTCGATAGGCAGAGTTTAAACTAGCCAATTCGTGACAAACGCTGATAATCCCCATCTCTTCGACGTTAACGCGTTTGATTTCTTTGGCTCTACGGGGTTAAAACCAAACGCGGTCTGCATAATTTTTAGTCTTCATAGTCGGCGGAGCTAATTTCTAGTTTCTGCTCTGTATACAGTAATATAATACTGACCTCAATTTCTATTCCACACGTCTGCAAATTCTAGGTTATGAACTGCATATTGTTGTTCCGTGGCTGTTCTTAGCTGACCTATAGACTAAGCCGCGAGCCCGTAAAACTGTCCTCGATGCCATCACCAACACTCGAGTCGTGCTGTCCCACTGTCGCTATGATGATTAGCTATATTTGCAAAGATCCAGTCCCTGGTGGGAGGAAAATGGACTATATTGATGTCAGAATTCTCCGTACTGGGACTCTCTATGCAAAAGAGGATAAAAGAATATGTCAAGTGGCTTCCTTCCAGCTAGAGGATTAGCAAGGTGACCTTGACATGTCAAGATGGCCGACGGTGTCGTCTGATTGCTCTTGACTTCCGGTCTAGTCTACTACTAACGCTACTGCAAGACAGCAACACTCAATTAGGAAGGTGTAATACGGAAAGAAAGATTTTGTAGGGACTGCGATATGGGGGGTTCAGTTGGGGATGAATTTCACTTTATTTTTGTGTGTCCAAAACACAAGCATCTGCGACAAATGTTTATTTGTAGTAAATATTTATCGTGCAAGTCAATGTTTAACTTGTGTCATTTGTTTCGGGAAAGAAAACGTGTGTTACTAAAATTGAGTAAATTTATAAAATTAGGAAAGGGCGTATACTAATAATATTAACAATATTAGCAAAATGTTAGTGTTGTGAATGTTAAAGTTGGAATGTTAGTAATGTTGCTGTTATTATTATTATTTTTTTTTACAACCGCATTATGATTGTTATGCTTATGTTTTTGTATCCTCCACACCCCAAAAGGGGTGAGTTTTGGGATTAAATCTTGAATCTTGAATCAATTACTCGGAAGAAGAGTAAACCAGTTTTGGTAAAAAACAGATGGGTTTGGCAATTATTTGTAGATTTTAAAAAAAATTCTAGATTTAAATGACAACGAAAGCAGTTACTACATAACAGAACTGACTACTGATTTTACCAGTTCCTAGTTGACGCGGGGCGAGTTGTTCCGTATCTTGCTTGTAAGACTGACAACCAGAGAAAACAGACCGTGTCGCGATACAAGCTCCATTGAGATACGTTTATACCTTGTTGAATTATAATACAGGGTGTTCCAAAAGTCTTGGGCACATTTTGACTTTGAATATTTCCGAAACTATTAAGAATATAAAAACGCATCTGGTAAATTCAGAAAGCTTGTAATCTCAATTTTTACATGGAATGTTCAAAGATGTTCAATGTGAGCACCATTGGTCACACGACACACATCAAGCCGGTAGTCAAATTCTTGCCAAACGCGTCCCAGCATTTTCTGGTTGAGTT
>CM072513.1:95347316-95354816 GCA_036898135.1 Oncomelania hupensis | reverse complement strand
ATTCCTACCTCATCATTCACCCTCATCCTTCACCCTCATCCTTCACCATCCCCCTCCTCATTGTGGGTTCAAGCAACATTTTATTCCCGGACAAGCAAACAGATCATGGAATGCATACAGGGCATAAAAAGCAAAGCTTAAATGATAGCAGTTCAATGTCTCTAGCGAACGGGAACACAATGCCACAAAACTATATTAGTAATTATTCCAAACAATTACATACAAATAAAGCATAAGAATCATCAATGAAGCACAACAGAACCGAAGGGAAAATAATAATAAAGGAAGAAGAAAAGAATGGACTAAACGCATTACAAAAGAACCAATGCATGCACCTGAAAATAAAATTTACAAAATACAAAATACAATAACCGCTTTGGTTTGGAACGCTTGAGATAATATAAAATACTAACAGAATATAAATACCTTAGAGTGAACGAAAAGAAACAAACTAACAAACAAACAAGCAAGTCAAAACAAAAACAAAAATAGAGTAGGCCTACTTCGTTTAGGTTTGGGGAGGGAGAGTAGGATGGTTAAGGAATGTGGAGCGTGTTTACACGTGGCTCGCACCTTTGTAGATAACATTTCCAAACAACGAATGTTTGCAGATAAAATAACAGAATTGGAATAACTTCAAACATCTTCCCTGACCCGACTGAAGTTGAGAGATACAGACGGACAAAGCAGGCAGGGAGAAAGATAGACAGAGAAGAACTTACAGGGTGGGCCAATAAAATGTTACCACTTTTTTTTAATTGTACATAAGGTTTTACAATGAGAACGTTTTCGAAAATTTTCTTCACAGAAATGTCACGGAAGCACCAAATTAACATTTTGATACCAAAGATTTCCTACTTTTTCACTCGTTCTGTACACAGTTTAATAATTGATGATATGCTCAATTCACGCTCCTCTTCTCTGGATTACAGTTGCTACACGCACGTTGAAGTTTGTGATGACATTGCCACACATCTCAAGTGAGATTCTCCGAATTTCCTGACGGATGTTGGTCTTCAGGGCCCAAGGATCTGTGGGTATACACTCTCTCCTTCATGTTCCCCCATAGGAAGTAGTCTGCGGGAGAAAGATCAGGGGAGTAGGCAGGTCATGAGTTGTCTGTGCGCCATGAGATTTTAGATTTAGGTTTTAATACTTTATTGTCCCTTTTTATCGGGAAATTCTGGGCCGCCTCCCCTGTGGAAGGCGTAGTCGCAGCCTGTGGCGCGCCCAAACCCAACCTACCTAACATTAGTTGTGATTTTTGAAATTTAGAAATTCTTAAAATTTTTGAATTTTTTTTGTGTTGAAATTTGTGCTGAAGATATGCCTTATCTCCAGGAAAGAATTGTTTGAGGAAATCCAGTGAAAAAAAATGATTATGTTGGGTATCAAATGATAATTTTGACATTTTTGTGAAGAAAATTTTCGAAAACGTTCTTATTTTTTAATTTAAAAAACCCCAACGTAGGCTTATTTACGATTACAAAATGTTAACATTTTATTGGCCCACCCTGTAGAAGAACAATGTTTTTTTCTGCTGCAGAAACACAAAATAAAAAAAATAAAAACAACATTATATAAATCCGACCATCAAATTGTGAGAAAAAAATATATCTTACGTTCAAAAACATGGAGCGAGAGAAAAACGAAAGAACTTTGTGTTACCGCAAAATGTCTTTTGAAATGAGACACCATGTTTCAGGGTCTGTGCTTTTTCCTATTTTGCCTTTGGGCTGACCAGCCCTTTACGTGTACGTGAGATCATAATGATACAGCTCCGGACACCGCTGTTTTCTTTCGTGACTAATGGACGGAAACTTCCGCTGTCATGCAGTTTAGGCAAAGGGTGGATGGCTGGGCGAAAATAACCCGGTTTACTTTCATTTTCGTGGGAATAAGTCCTCTCTCTCTCTCTCTCTCTCTCTCTCTCTCTCTCTCTCTCTCTCTCTCTCTCGCCCTCTCCACCCCACATAACTCAACCATAACCACAAAATGACACAACCCGACACTATGCGCAAGATTCCCTTCTGAAGATGTCTTTGGGGGGAAGGGGAAATAATTGGTAGGAAATAGTTAAGCCTATTATATCTATACTTACTCAAAAGCATAAGCGGAGAAGAGGAAGAAGACTGCAGAACAAAGAAGAAGAATTGTGAGCTTTCATGGTGTATAAATGAAGACAATAAATCATCTCGTAGGAAAAGGAAAAGGAAGAAAGAGTAAGAAGAAGAGAGAAGAGGATGAGGAAAAGAAGGAGAAGGAGAAAGAAGGAGAAAAGCTGCGTTTGTGTGAAGCTGGTGTAGTTTATTGGAGTAGATATGAACGGTAGCTTGGAAAGAAGGAAGAAGAAGAAGGAGGAGGGGGAGGAGGAAGAAGAAGAAGAAGAAGAAGAAGAAGAAGAAGAAGAAGAAGAAGAAGAAGAAGAAGAAGAAGGAAGAAGAAGAAGAAGAAGAAGGAAGAAGAAAGAAAGGAGGAATAACTGTGGGTGTAGCAGTTGGTGTGGTGTAGTTGAGTTGAATAGTGGAAGGAAGGAATGAAGGAAGAAAGGAAGGAAGGAAGGAAGGAATGTTGAAAGCGCGATAATGAAAACCGTGTGTGACTCGATCAAACAAACAGAAGAGTTAGCCAGGGGAAACAAAACAAGATTTTAAACTTCAAGTCAAACGCCGCCCGGCAGAGGTAAAAGTTGTTGCAGGTGAGCGCTCACAGGTGCGCCCCCCTCTCTGATCGCTTCCTCTCTCCTGTCCTGCCGTAGAGGGTGGGGGAGGGGAGGGGTGTATTTGCTCTTGTGGGAAAGAGTTCTGCCTGCAACGCGAGCGACCAGGGTTCGAATCCAAGAGTCGTCTCGTGACCTTGTATTAAGAATCGCCATAGATTCTCAGGACGTTATGGATGAGTCGGGAGAGAGAGAGAGAGAGAGAGAGAGAGAGAGAGAGAGAGAGAGAGAGACAGACAGACAGACAGACAGACAGACAGACAGACAGACAGACAGATCACCTAATTTTGGCGGTAAATTCTGGTGTGAGAATTAAGTTTAATTTGACTGCGAAGTCTTTAAACCGACGACAAATACGTTATATTACGTTGTAACGTTAAATGTAATAATTATGTTGTCGTGTTGTTGTGTAATAAGTTAGGTTGTATTGGTAAATTTAAAAAAAGAAGAAGAAGGAGAAATGGAACGGTATGAAGTTAAGAAAGTTTTTTTTTTTTATTTCACAGAATTTTAATAGAAGGCGAACATTTTAAAATCATTGCACGTGCATGATGCTTCTATAGAAACTAAATGAGGATCATGACACCTGTTCTCTGACTGAACAATCGGGCTCTTAACATTAGTGGCTCTTCTCCCCTTAGATGTTGTTGTACTATATCTGGGTGCTTAATTGGGTTGTTTTCATAAGCAGACTGACATATCCGGAGTGGCCGTGTCATCACTGGAATTGTTCCAGAGCTTGACATCTGCTTTCTCACGGAATTGCCACGTAGCACAGTCTATACCCCCCCCCCCCCCCCCCCCCCCCGTTATTTATTTAGTAGTTGGTTTCGCTCACACACACACACACACACACACACACACACACAAACAAACAAACATACAGAGACAGACAGACAGACAGACTTGCATACGCACTCACAACCCTCTCTCCTACCTCCTCCCCCCCCTTCCACAACAACACCTTTCCAATCACCTTCATAGACACATATGCGCACTCAAAAATGCAGAATGCATTTTCCCCTTCTCTCCCTCTCTCTCTTCTTCCTTCACTCCTCCGCCTCACTCCCACACACAATCGTCCCCATTGCAGCCTACCTAATTGCCTGAGAGTGTCACCTGTTCTATTTGGTTATCACAGGTGAGAGAGGGAGTCACCGCCGAGGACTGCTTTTTGCCCATGACGCAACCCTCGAGAAAATAAAGTGAGATGTTTCAAAAACGCAAACATAAAACCAAAAAAAATATAATGTTAGACCTTCGTCCAATTTGCTGTTGAAAATAAATACACGAATCATTCCCCGTTCTGTGATGCAGGGCAAGAATAACGGTGGCCATTGTCACTGTTCATCTTAACAGTATGTGTTACGTTGAGACTCGCGCGGCGGTGCGAATGGCACGCGCGCGATAGATCAGATCGTTTTATTTTGCAAATCATGCAATAATAGAGTGTATTTATCCTTGATTTGATTTTGCTTTGTTATTAGAAGAAGATTTGTATAACGTTGGTAATTTTAGTTGGTCGATATTATTTGAGAATTTTCTAGAGTTGGTTGTTTACTATCGATCGAAGCGTATGGATAATTCTAGTGGTAACTAAAGAAGCTTCCATCTCAAATAAGGTTGTATGACGCGAGACAGTGATGACGAAATATGTTTTGATTGGTTATCATTATGTCTTGCCTGAACGTTCTTTATTTCTCTGGAGTTAGAGAGACTGTTTCAAAAATGAATTGAATTGAATTGTGTGTTAAAAGTGAAAAGTTGAGAGTGGAAAAAAAACGATTGTATGCAGTTGTTGATGTTCGCTGATTAAAGTTGGAAAAGGTCATACGACGACTCCAGCCTTGTTGATGATTGAACGGGTTGCGTTGATAAACGAATCTGATTTACACCTATCAGGATTCAAGCATCGGGGCTGAATGGACTACTGATAGAAACAAAACCAACATCGAGTGTAACAGTATGATAGCTCTGATGGTTCAGCGTTGGGTTAGGTTCATATTTCCCTCTTTTCCTGGGATGGTTATCTTCTTGTCTGCTATATCGCCAAAGGTGTGAATAGAGGTTAAACTTCAATGTTTTTTCATACATGTATTCGTTCCCGAAAGGACTTCACAGACATAGGCTACACTTCGATATTTTGCTCATAAGATTTGGAAGAAAGACGACCAGAAATAGGGGAGAGGGTGAAGTAGGGGATGGAGGGTTGAGGGGGATACGTACATTATTTTTTTAAAGTGACATTTAAGTTCGACTTCAAACGACCAGACAAAATGTCATAGATGTCTTGAAATATTTTGTTGGTGTTGTGTTTTTTTCATTCAGGGGGAAAACAAAATCTGAATTGAGGTCGAAGCACACAAGGGTCAGCGGAAAAATAAAGACAGACAGACAGACAGAATATGGTGGATGAAACACAGGTCAGAAGCACAGAAAACGTTGATTGTTAATCGTTTTCTTAACGTACAGAAACGATCAAAGGAGACATGTGCCAGAGAATGGCTTAAAGTTTCAGAATTAGGTCTTAAAATAAAAGGGAAATTAGAGGGGGAGGAGGAGGAGGAGGAGGAGGAGAAGAAGAAGAAGAAGAAGAAGAAGAAGAAGAAGAAGAAGAAGAAGAAGAAGAAGAAGAAGAAGAAGAAGAAGAAGAAGAAGAAGAAGAAGAAGAGGAGGAGAAGAAGAAGAAGAAGAAGAAGAAGAAGAAGAAGAAGAAGAAGAAGAAGAAGAAGAAGAAGAAGAAGAAGAAGAAGAACTTCACGAGGATGAGAATTAAAAGACAGAAGAAGAAGAAGAAGAAGAAGAAGAAGAAGAAGAAGAAGAAGAAGAAGAAGAAGAAGAAGAAGAAGAAGAAGAAGAAGAAGAAGAAGAAGAAGAAGACGAAGGAGGAGGAGGAGGAGAAGAAGAAGAAGAAGAAGAAGAAGAAGAAGAAGAAGAAGAAGAAGAAGAAGAAGAAGAAGAAGAAGAAGAAGAACTTCACGAGGATGAGAATTAAAAGACAGAAAGAAATCCGACTTCAAGCAGAACAGAAGATGCCGCGGTTGCATTCATACAGTGCAGCATAACTTCGGCAGTTGAGGAATGAAAAGCATGAAAGGGACGGACAATTGTCACGCTATTCTCGTGGTCATCAGACTTGTTGTCCCCCTATTTCCATGTCCCCTATAATAGGGCACCACTCCACGCCACGAAGCCAAGCTCGAGGCGCTGGTAGAAGATTATGCTGTGCGACTGTATGTGAGGATCAAAGTTTTTTTTTCCCCCATAGGATCTCGATGGTCATCCACTTGGGTTGCTTTGCAGGTCATCAGCAGTTTTGTCACCCGACCTCAATGGTCATCCAAAATTTGTTGCTCGCAGGCGAGCATCTGTGCAGTGACCACTGACTGACCCATTCATTGCTCAACCCTCCATGCACTGTCGGCTCAAGTTCATAGTATCAATGAATAATAAAGAGACGAAAAGCTCCTGCATTGTCCACTATAAAGATTTCTCCTATCTCCACAAAAGAACATGAGAAGTGGACAGACGACAGAACTCTGGAGGGAAAAAAAAACGTTTGAAGTCTAAGAGCCTTTACAAGACACTGGAAGTAAAAAGGCTTAAGATTCAATGATGACAAGAGTAGCAGAAAAGATTTGTTGAATTGAATGCGCTATTTAGCCAAGAAATTTTGTAGAATGTTTAAAAAAAATTAATATAATAAAAAAACACGAAAAATGGATGCACAGAATGATCTACCCAAGTCGCGTGAGTATGAAGCAACACTAACTTGGTTAATGAATTTCTTGGAAATCCTTTGTCTAGTGAGTATTCAGCATACTTAGCATATTTCTTGTCCTATATTCATCCGTAACTTCGACATTCTAAAGCAAATGTTAAATCAGATAGTGTGGCCTTTTAGCGCAGTGGATTAGTCGTCGGTTTCCCTTTGCCGAAGGTCACGGGTTCGATTCCCGCAAGGTACGAACTTATGTGACTTAGATAGGAGACTATTGAGGTCACCGAAGGTTTTCTCTGGGTACTACGGTTTCCTCCCTCATTCAATAAAGCCAATGTGAATTTAGATATTCTCAAGGATTCACTATTGTAATAGTTCCAGTACTTAAGGGGAGGATCTCAAAACGTCTAAAATTACCTTTGCAGAGAAAGAAGAGATAGCGTTTTAAGGTGTTTTTATGGTATTGTAAGCAAGCCGCTATGACTCTTTGATGTCGCGCTCATCCATGTGTATGTCCATCTCTGACCACAACCCGCCATCGGTAGCGAAAGACCTTCACCACGATCAATTCTGTTGTGCTAACAACCACTGCAAACAGAAGCAACATGGTCTCTCAGCTATTCTCTTCATTCATTTGAAAAGCCCTCATAACATTGTCAAAAGCCATTTCGCACCTCTTCTTCTCTCATTTCGTCCCCCCCCCCTCCCCGACCCACCCACTCATCCAACCCAATCCACAATGTCCATCCATATTATCCACCCACATTGTCCATCCAGATTATCCATCCACATTGTCCATCCAGATTGTCCAGTCTCACTTTTGTTTACAATTTAAAAAAAAACAGCCTTCATTATTCTCCCTTCTCTACAGTTGATCTGCGAAGCGAGAGTAATGGCCTTGTGGTTAGACCACAGTGCCCGGAGGGTTGTGTGCTGGGGTTTTTGTTCCCCCTGTGTTTGAACTGGCTTTATGACCTGATTGGCCAGGCCTGGCCCTGGACGTCGCTTAAATTAAGGGAAAGTGAGCTGTGTGTTGGCGGCTGATGTGACGGGTGAACAC
>CM072513.1:95312316-95342316 GCA_036898135.1 Oncomelania hupensis | reverse complement strand
CAGTCCGCTGAACCCTGTAAGAAACGAATAACGAATTAACTAATTAAGTTTATTATGCCGTTTTCATTCCTTAATGGCATGCTATTTGTTCTGTAGGGCTTTATGCACTTTTAAGATACTTTTTATGTCTTATGATGTTGAGCTTGAATTTCTTAAGATGCTTTCTTCCCATAGCAGTTATAGGTGAAATTGTTAAGCGGAATTGTCGGTGTGTTTTCTGTAGGACGATCTTCACCAGCTACCAGCTGGAGGAACTGGAGAAGGCTTTCAAGGACGCTCACTACCCAGACCTGTACGCGAGAGAACTGCTGGCTCTGAAGATTGACCTGCCAGAGGACAGAATACAAGTAAGGAACACAGAATGGGACTGAGCATGCAGTTACCAAAGTCAAGCCATGAAGTCAATGAAAGAATGAATGAATGAGAGCTTTCCTTGGCCTTCAGATGTTTTCACCCAAAAGCACTACAGTTCCATTCAATCCATTTATTTAAAGTCGTTTCACATTTAAGTGATATTAGACTTTAACAAACACTAATAAAGTGCATGAATTAGAGCTTTCATCGGCTTTAAAATGTTTTCCCCAAATAGAAGTACAGTTCAATTCAATCCACTTTTTTTTAAAGTCGTTTCGCAGACAAATGATGTTACACTTTAACAAAAACAAACAGAGGTAAATACAACCGTTTTTAAAACTAACTAAATTTAAACCACAGTGCTAACTAAAACGACTCTGGGTGAGGCGCGGTGTACAGAAGCGCAGTACCCTAAATTTGTAGCCTAGTTACACAGGTGCTTGTATCTGGAAACGCGAGCGCCTATGCCTGTGACGCGTCTCCCTTTGGTTATCGAGACGCATCACAGGTATAGGTGCTCGCGTGTCCAGATACAAGCGCCCGTGCTTAGTTGCGTGCCCAGATACAAGCGCCTGTGCTTAGTTACGATTCAACATTGAAACTTAAAAATTTTGGTACAACCAAATTTCAGTAATTGTAAGAGGCTCACACCCATGAATAAGTTCAATGCACAACCATCGTGTGGTAAACTCTGATAATATGCATGTCTGCAGTTGATGAACTGGTATATAATGTTTTTGTGTCTGTTGTAATGTGTTGTTACTTTATTTCACACGTTCTACCTCATCGTAGATAAATGTACGTTGCTTGTAGGCCTACTATAACAGTATTTATCTGAGAGTTTCATTCTCTTCCCTTCTTCATTTACCCTTACTCCTCTTTGTTCTCCTCCATCTTTTTCTTCTTCTTCATCAGTTTTTCCCTCCTACTCACCCTCCCTCTTCTTCCTCTACAGTTTTATATATATTTTTTAATTTTTACCTGGGCCCGCATCAGAAGTTTTGGAGAGAAGTCGCATGCAACAACGGAATGCGTGTCAAATGCGAAACTAAAAAACTCTTAGCTCGTCTCTCGCACGTGCACAGCGTGACGCGAGGTCCTTGCTAATTAACATATTGCTTTACAATTTATGAGCTAACTAGCCTATTACTTTTCAATTTATGAACGGTAGTAGGCAGGCTCGAGATTTCTCGAGTACGTCGAGTGGAGATGGGGCTGCAAAGGTTGAACGTCTACGATTATTGACTGAAAGAAAGAGACAGGAAGGACAGGAAGATGGGAAAGGGATGGTATGATGAAGAGGATGGGAGGATGGGGGGAGGAGGGCGGGAAGTGGGAGGAGTATGGACTGGAGCGGGAAGGGAAGGAATAGGAGTGAGGAGAGAATAAATATATAGGTAACTTATTTACCTCTCTTCGTGTGATACGAATAACCTTTTTTGTTTCCCTTTACAGCTTACCTCTTTATACAAACGTAAACCGTCCTCATTTACGTAGCTTCTCCTCTGAGTAATTTAATGCTGTTAATAATAATAATAATAATAATAATAATAATAATAAGAAGAAGAAGAAGAAGAAGAAGAAGAAGAAGAAGAAGAAGAAGAAGAAGAAGAAGAAGAAGGATATTTATATTGCGCTTTTTCCCAAGGAGCAATTTCAGTTCAAAGCGCATTACTCACGCATTCATTCCGAACATCCGGCTTCATACAAAATAAAAATCAGACACTTGCTAACGAATAAGAGACGAGGGAGGGAGGGAGGAGGGGAGAGCCAAGGATGGGTGATGGGGTGGGTGGTGGCGGTGGTCTGAATCAAACAAAAAACTAAACAAAACAAATGGAGGAATGACGACGATGATGATGGGAGGCAAGATCAGAAACATTTAAGGAAGAGATTAGTTTTCACGTTGGATTTGAAAGTAGCTATGTTTGGAGAGCTGCGAAGAGAGAGGGGAAGAGAGTTCCAAGTTAAAGGGCCATGCACTGAGAAAGATCGACGGCCAGCAGAGGAGAGTTTGTATCGGGGTATGTGAAGCATGAGGGTGTCAGAGGGAAAACGAAGATTTCTAGAAGGCTTATAGAATTGAATGTTCTGGGTGAGGTAAGAAGAGGCTAAGCCATGGACGCACTTGTAACAGAAAATAGCGATTTTGTAGATAATTCTATGAGACACTGGAAGCCAGTGGAGTGAATGTAGAAGGGGAGTGATATGATCAGATTTTTTTCTTTTTTGAGAACCGGACGTACAGCTGAGTTCTGAACACGTTGGAGCACATAAATAGAAGAAGAAGGAAGTCCAGCCAAAAGAGAGTTACAGCAAAGACCTTGATATATAAAGACATGCCATGAGGCCTACTTCAACAGAGTTTACATGTAAAACAGCGATCCTAGCGGTAGTCCTGTTTCTATGTCAAGGGAGGTAATACGCGTTCAATAAACAACTGTGTCGGTAAGGTCTACAGTCGATGCAAAAGCTCTTTTATTTCACCGTTTTCTTTGTTTTGCGTAATTTAAAAAAAAATAAACACAAAAAATAAATAAAAGTAGTTTGTTTATATTAAAATATATACTACTTTAAAACAGTCAAGCTGATCTCATGCTGATAAACAAAAGAAGTAAGTTTGCATTCTACTTTCCTACTTTGATATGTTCAGCATGCCCCTGCTATCATATTATTTTATCTGGTATATTATCTTTACTTGCTATAAATGTTTAAATAAGCCTGTAGAAATTCTAGAGTTTTAACTCTTTGGGTACTATATTTGATAACAAACTGAAATGTAATGTAAACACAGACTGTCCTGTAAAACGTGGACAGAGAGAGTGCATCTTCTCCGCCATCTCAATAGTTTTTCTGTTAGCTCAGATATACTTAGTCGATTCTATCAGTCATTTATATAAATTTTCTTTTATTTGCTGGTTTCGAATTTTGTCTGTATCTGATGGAAACAGCTTGTCAAGTATCGCAAATCTGTACTCAAAGATTACTGGCTTGAGACATCAAGACCTGAGCAGTTCTTTTTTCTTTTTTTTTTTTTTTGGTGTAGGTGTGTTTGTGTGTTTGTTTTTCTATGAGCACCACCCCACAATGTGTGCCACCTTGTCGTACTTTCTTCTTAGCGCGCGGCATTTTCCCAAGTGACGACAGTTATTTCGCTAGGTGGCGCTTCTCTAATATCGAAAGTAGCGAACTCCCGAAAGTGGGCCTCATGGCATGTCTTTATATATCAAGGTCTTTGGTTACAGTAGTCTAAGCGTGACAAAACAAGAGAGGAAATGAGTTTGACAGTAGCGTCAGTGGTCAGATGTTTGCGGACAAGGTCTATTGTACGGAGATGAAATTTGCATGTTTGACAGGTTTTGCGTATGAATTCTGACATGAAGAGGGTGTTGTCAAGAACGACACCAAGGTTTTTGACAGAAGATGACATAGGAAGAGTGGTCTGTTATATATTATGTTCATATCGTCAGACTATTGTAATCAATGGAAAGTTATCTTAATGATCTGTATATGATATGAATGGTTCTGTCAGCCGATTGAAATTATCTATATATTTGTTACGCAGGTGTATGTGCGTTAGTTGTGACAGAGAACTGGAAGGTAGTGTGTGTGTAGGGGGGGGGGGGGTGGGGTGTGTGTGCGTGTGTGTGTTGTGTGGGTGTGGGTGGTTGCGTGTTAAGAGTAAAGCTGAAAGTCTAAAGTTATTTTATGTATTATTCTATTTGTTTTATAGGCGGTTTTTTTTTCTTCTTTTCTTATTTGCTGAGAAGCAGTCTGCTGTATGAATTCTCCATTGTGGTGATACAGGTTGGTTGACTTGACTCTATAGTCGCTTTAGTCCTTATCTTAGCTCATATAGGGCCTAGGTTTGTAATTTCCCTTTTATCTGCTATTCATAGTTTCTTAAAGGCACTGATAATGCATTTTTTTCCTATAAAATAACATCTTGACTAAATGTTATAGTTTACAGCATTAGAAATAAAATCACTCACGCTATTGTTTTTCCCCTGTTAAGGGTTTGTAGACGGTTCTCCTGCCTGTATAATACATTTGGACAGCGCTGAATGGATGCGCAAGTTTACACAAGGAGGGTTTGGTGCTTGGTTATCAAACAGATAATTAATAAGATGGTATGTTGTTCGGTGTTGCATACAGGTAAAATTGTAGGAAGTTTTGGCAACACTGCTACAGAGATCTACGATCTTCTTACACCGATAAGGAACGCCTTTTAAAGTCCCTTATCGTTCTAATGACCTGTAATTACCGTCGGTAATAACCCCTATCGTCTATTGCTACTACATCAAGGGCAGCGACTCTTGCCAGCCTTCGCTGTCTTTGTTGGCAACCCAGCTTACCTCCTTTTACCCGTATTGATGGCTGCCTTGTGAGTAGGCGGTGGGCGTGACGCAACGCCCGATGATTGGCTGGTGGTCATCGCCGCACGTGCTTGCCCGGCCCCGCCCTTTTCCGCTTGTAAAGTATTGATTGAGCCAAGGGGATCGCGCCGTTGCCCGTTTTCCATGTACGAAAGAGAGTTAGAGAGAGTGAGAGAGAGAGAGAGAGAGAGAGAGAGAGAGAGAGAGAGAGAGAGAGAGAGAGAGAGGGAGGGAGAAATTAGTAACAAGGGAAAGAACTGTGGCTAGGTATGAAGAGCTCTCTCTCTCTCTCTCTCTATTGGCCAGCGCCTTGAGCAGCTCCTAAGCTGATAAAGCGCTATATAAATGTAACTTTTTTTTTTAAATGAAGTTAATTGGGTTGCGTGTTAATAAATAAATTAATGGACATTAAAATTAGTTTACATTTTATAAGTTTACTAATGAACATAGGTCTATTCGTCCCCACAAGCACGACGCGCTGTGTAGCCTACATGTGCACATTCTTTCGTATGTCCTATTTTTTCTGTATTTTTATTTATTGATTTATTTGTTTATTTATTTATTTATTTAGCAGCAGCAGCAGCAGTAGTAGGAGGAGGAGGAGGAGGAGGAGGAGGAGTAGGCCTAGTAGTAGTAGTAGTAGTAGTATTGATTGATTGATTGATTGTTGCTTTAAGTCCAGCGGACTCTTCCGAGCCAAATCAGGACCGGACAACCCCCGATCCGCATAAAAGATCTGCCGAAACAACCCTAGTGGGAAAATTGAATGCCCTCTACCGGCCAGTCACTTTATAATAAAGACATCCCACGCGGGGGACGGCTGAGGGTTGACCTCAACTACGCGAACACCCCGGTTACAAAAACAAAATAGAATACAACCATCATTATAAATCATCAACAAAACACATACATATAAAATGCCTATAGTGCGAAATAATACAATCATAGGAAGCCCTAGTGACCACCCGGCAGAAAGCGTCCAACACTCCCAAGCTGATCCAACAGACCTCATACACAAACAAGGAGTCTTGTCCAGGAAGAGTTTTCAAGAAAAAAGGTAGGTCATTGATCTAGCGAAGAAGAAGAAAGTATAGCAGAATGATAGGACAGATCAGGAATGGGAAAGAGCAAATGATGAAGACAGCGACAGTGGGAATTTAAAGCACTAAATTTCCAGAAAGTGGGGATACTATTTATACTGAAACCCCCGGCACTCCAACGGGGGGAACTGTTGCCGCAGTGAATTAGTCATGCCTACAAAGGCAAGACAGGTTTTCAACTGGGGCTTTCACTGTTCCCTTTATAGGTTAGAACAATCTACAGTGACAAGATTGCTCATGACCCCAAGGGGTAAGTAGTAGTAGTAGTAGGAGTAGTAGTAGTAGTAGTAGCAGTAGTAGTAGTAGTAGTAGTAGTTGTTGTTCCCCATACTTATTTCGCCCCCGTTTCAAACTCGCCCTTTGTTTCTCTCCGCGTTGAAGAACTCTTCCTAGTCCATGTCGTTTCCATGTACGCAGTTATTCCCCTTCCACTAGCAAAACGGTGACAGTTAACATTCGGAGTCCAATCTCCTGTTCTGTTCTGTTCTGTTCTCTCCTCCCCAGTTCTTTTTTTTTTCATCTCTCCTCTCGTCTCGTCTTCTCTTTTTTTCTCAGCTCTTCTCGTCTCATCTTGTCTTCTGCTTATTTATAATCGTTGCTGTCGTTGTTGTCTTCACAACCCGCAGAAGCAACGTAAACAACTCCAGCCAATGAACATCGCCATTGTTATTAGTCTACTGGTTGAAGGAGGCAGTTAAATATTTAGTATTATTCAATGGATTGATATAATATTCAAGTGACTTGTTTCGTAAATTTAGAGACTGAGACAGAGACAGAGAGACAGAGAGACAGACAGAGAGACAGAGAGTAAATGTGTGAATGAGATTTCTTCACCCTGAGTCTACCTCCTCCACACTCTCTTTCAACCACCCCACCATCCAACCTATTAATTAAACGAGCCTAACAATTGGTGTCTATAATGATGCTTTGATGAAACAATCCACTTGTCACGATAGTAGCGTTTGTCATAATGAAAAGGGCACCCCCCCCCCCCCTCCTCCCTCCGTATATCTGCTTACAGTATCCCGACCTACCCTAAATTTTTGTTTTAACATACATTTATTCAACAAACAAACCAGATATTAATACAAGGCAAAACATCAGGGCGCACAAAAGCACAAGGCTTAAATAAGTGCCACCCAAATAATAATAATGTGTCAAAATATCACTGGCGGACGACAGGAAACAACAACAGAACATTGATAAAAATACAAGAAATAAAAAGAAATTTTTTATAAAAAGAAAAGAAATTTTTGGCCCGACCCTAAACGTTTTCCGGGGATCGTCTGAAAAAAAAAGAGTAAAAAACGAAAGAAAATCGCATCCAAGGTGAAAAAGGTTTAGAAAAAAACGACACTATTTTTTTTCACCCCTATGTTAAACAGACCTTTTTTGGGCCTAAAGTACTACAATGCCACTTTGTTGTTGTTGTTGTTGTTGTTTGTTGTTGTTGTTCTTGTTGTTGTTGTTGTTGTTGTTGTTGTTCTTCTTCTTCTTCTTTTTCTTCTTCTTCTTCTTCTTCTTCATCTGTGTTGGATGCGAAGAAATGCCTTAAAACAGTGGTTGTATTATTACCCCTTGGTGTCGTTCATGTTCTGTGTGCATCGTTAATGGTCCTTAAGCAATTCATTATCTGTTATCTGTTATGCTGGAAAGTATAATGACTTGTGTTTTTAGTGTGTTCATAGCAACATGAGTATGTCCATTTTCCATGTGTGATGATGATGACGACGTCGAGACCGCGTTAATAGGACAATAAAAAGAATGCGTGTGCGTGCGTGTGTGAATGTTTGTGTGTGTGTGGGCGTGTGTGTGTGCATGTGTGTGCGTGTGTGTTTATGTGTGTGTGTGTGTGTGTGTGTGCGCATGTGATGGCATAGGTTGGTTTTTAGCCTTTGACAGTCATTGAAATCATCGTTTAATAACCTGTATTCACTGTGGCAGTATTGTGGTGTGATTGTCAGGTGTGGTTTCAAAACCGCCGGGCCAAATGGCGCAAGACGGAGAAGACGTGGGGTAAGAGCAGCATCATGGCGGAGTACGGACTGTACGGCGCCATGGTCCGACACGCTCTCCCTCTGCCGGAGTCTATCATCAAAACGGCAGAACAAGGCATCGAGAACTCCGCTGCCCCTTGGTTGTTAGGTAAGTTGCAAGCGACTAGGAGGAGGGGGAAGAAGAAAACAGAAGACAAATACAGTTTGGGAGGAGAGAAGGGGGAAGGGCAGGTGGTGGTGTTAGGGTAGCGGTGGTGGTGTTAGGGTAGCGGTGGTGGTGTTAGGGTAGCGGTGGTGGTGTTAGGCTAGCGGTGGTGGTAGCAGTTTTGATAATCAAACTGAAATTCTCCGCGGTTTCGTACTTGCTGAGTGATCTGTAGGAATGATGATTGATGGTGGTGGTGGTGGTTGCGATGATGATGATATGCCATGGTCAACACAGTCCTGTTTCAATTCTTACATGATGTTGGTTTGTTTTATCGCATATAAAACATGTCGTCTTGTTTTGTGCTGGTTGGATTTTATTGGTAAGACTGAATTTATTGATTTGGTTGAAGAAAGAGAACGTATTTTTAAATCGTCAGTTTTAAAGAAGAATTTTTAAGAGGTTGCATGTGAAAGTTTGTTCGAGTATTTAAGAGTAACAGGCTTGTTTTTTTTAAGATTTGAACCATTTTATAATATTTTAAGATAACGTCCCTCTGGTCCTGATTTGGCTCGGAAGAGTCCGCTGGACCTAAAGCAATAATCATGTAATGTAATGTAATGTAATGATGATGATGATGATGATGATGATGATGATGATGATGATGATGATGATGATGATGACACCCATTGCACCAAGGTACCAGCGCACTCAAGATACACCTCTAATCTTCGCTGCGTAGCGTGAACAGGATATATCGTAATATCGCCAAGATAATAACTTGAGTCCGCTATGAGCGGACGAGGCTACCTGCGAAATCACGGAAAAAGCGCAATTTCACTGTAAATATATACAGAATGTTGCTCTACAACATTCCGCTCTTTCCGTCTCAAAAACCCAATTGCCTTGATGGATTCTTAAATTGCATGAAACCAAGTGAGGACACTATCCGGCGTCAACAAACGGTTCAAAAACATTGTCAAACGGTTCGTAAAAGACAGTTGACCTAGAAACTAATACAGTTTGACCTAATCCGTGCCCTAGAGGAGATGAAACTTACATTTTTCTATTTTCATGAGTTCACTGCAGTCAAATTGCGCTTTTTCCGTGATTTCGCAAGTAGCCTGATCCGCTCATAGCGGACTCAAGATATTATCTTGGCGATATTACGATATATCCTGTTCACGCTACTCAGCGGTACTTTCAACTGTATCTTGAAAGCGCTGGTAGCCATGTGCATTACCTCATGATGATGATGATGATGATGATGATGATGATGATGATGATGATGATGACGGGGACGATGCTGATTATTGGTGATGATTGATGATGACGGCAGTATTTGTTTTAAATTAGTGATTGTAAGCAAAGGTGACAAAGGTCGTCAATTCCATTTTGTAGTAAGATGGCCATTATAATACTAACATTACATTGCGTCATACATGCGTGTTTCGCTTGCAGGCATGCACAAGAAGTCCATCGAGGCTTCCAAGAAGATGAGCGAGGAGGACGAGGATAGCAACGCCGACCCCGGACTGGGAGGAGTCAATGGGATGAACGGTGTCGTCGGGGTTCCAGGCTCCACCCCCTCACGCGGGCGGGAAGAGTTCAAATCCGAGAGCATCGCCTCCCTTCGCGCCAAGGCGCAAGAGCACAGCGCACGCGTCCTACAGGCGCTGAACGGCAAGGAGTCTGGCAGCGAGTCCGGCTACGACGACCCCAGAGTGGACGTCATGCAGACCACGCAGGTCTACGGCGACCGCGACTCCGGATCCGATTCGGGACGAGGCTCCAGCATGGAAGGATCAAGGCCTGATCTGGACAGAGCTTGCCACTGATCCAGCGTCATCGTCGTCTTCGTCATCGGGGGTTGTCAGCATCCTCTTCGTCATCGGAGTTGTGGTCTTCATGGTCGGTCTGGGCAGCGGCGTCATCAACGATGACCACCACCACCACCACATCAGTCAGTGATCCATATCAACGTCGGCGGCCTCGTAACATCGTTATTGTCTCTGGTTCTTCTTCTTCTTCATCATCATCATCATCATCATCATCATCATCATCATCATCATCATCATCATCATCATCATCATCATCATCATCTTCAGCATGTTCTCCTTATTATCATGTTTGCTGTCCTTATCATTTACCCTCGTCATCGCCGCCGACGCCATCATCATTATCATCGTAAGCGTTACTCCCTTGGTGTCGAAAAATGAGCAGCGGCCGTTGTTGCTAAAATTTTCATTATGATTATTTGTTTATTTGTTTGTTTTTGACGTGAAAGATTACATTTTTCTATCCGGAGAACATTGTTTTGTTTGTGTTTTTTTTTCTCTCTCACAGAAATTAAAGTTTGAGAAAGACCCTCAAAGGTTTAGTAGAACATTATTACAAGACAAAATGTCTAGTAAAGAAAATAGCACATTTTCTAAATTGCGATGGGCATTCTTACAAGACAAACATGCCTTGTAAGGAATTCATTCTAACAAGACTTGGACTCAAAAATAGTGAAATTTCACTTTTTTTAGACCATGACACAAACAGTACGTTAATATGTTATAACCTTTTCATTGACTAAAAAGTAAAAAAGAAAAAATCCCTTTTCAAGAACAGATTGTATTTCCATTGCTAAAGAACTTTTACCTGCGTTGGATTTTTTTCTATTTCTTTTCTTGTTCTTATTTACTTTAACATTTAAAAAATTATGTTTAGTTAGCCATAAAATGCCATAATGAATTGTACGTTTACCCATGCGTTGTATATATTCATTGAAAAGCTTTTTAGTTGCAAAAATGGAAAGTTCAAATCTGTCGAAGGACGTTGGCAGTTTCTGTCAGAAAACAAGAGCTCTTGAAAAATTATAAACTCACGTACTAATCATCTCGTCTCTGACTCCAGCATAAAACAGATTGTTGTTGCTGAATCTTATCACTGACATACTTAAAACGAGCGCCGAGGACTCGACGATTATGACAACATTTGAAATTCGACCACGGTAAATTGTGCACAATTTTGATGAACCACGTCAGCTCAAACTGAAAGGAGCAAAACAGACTGATCCCACAGATTATATAATGCTCTTCTGATCGGCTACGCAAAAACTGTTTGAGTGAGGTTTGGAAAATGAGATAATAGTTTTTGAGTTGGTGTTGGACATCGACGTTGTTCGAGACTTCATTGGACAACGAAATGCAACCCACCAATGTGTGTGACTGTAATGGTTAAATTGGATTTCAACAACTCCGGTTTAATACGGTTCTTGAGTTGGACAACAAAATACGTGTTCATTCAACGAGGTGTTTTAGTGCTTTTAAAGTTGAACTTGTCAATTAAGACGAAGAATGTACCGATAGTTCGAATCTTCACTGGACTGTGAAAATGCATTTTAGGGGTGTGTTTACTGATTGTATTAGAATTTCACAACTGGATGAATACATGACTGATAACAGTACCGTCTGTGTTGTACAATGTGTGTGTGTTCGGACATAGTTTAGTCTTAAAGTGATGTTAATGTTGGACCTCACAAGTGCGACGCCAATCCCTCCCAATATAGGAGTTCGGGCGTGACAATGAAATGCATTCATGCATTGGTATTTCGGGTACATTTTAATGCATGACTTTTACTTTTACTTAGAAAGTTGGCGCGAGTCTGATTTGGACGCGCCTAATGGAACGTTTGACATTTAATGTTTTAGGACATTTTATGTTTTATGACATTTAATGTTTTATGACATTTAATATTTTATGACATTTAATATTTTATGACATTTTATGTTTGAACATTACTGAAAGAGGAGAGAAATAAATTTTATCATACATTGTTGGTGCGATGATGATGTTATAATCTTCAAATACTGGAAAAAGTATTCGTGATTTTATATTAAAGTTGTTGTCGGACATTCATGGTTTGAAGTACTTGGAAAAAAAAGTATTTTGGTGACAAGTATGTTGACTGTTATGTCATTGCTGGTTGTTTAACAATCATTTAGAATGATTGTTGGCTTTACGATATAATATTAGCGAAGGGTAAGCTGTTTAAAAAAAATATTATTGTTTGGTTGTATCGCGTTCATGTGACATGATTGGTGATTGGAGTTTGTCTAGTTCTCGATTGTATGGTATTGCTAGACTATTTGAATAGGACAGCTTTGATGAAGATGACGATGATGAAGAGAAAAGGAGAAAATATACTATAATTAAGATGATACAAGATACTTAAAATGATAATTATGAAAAAAGGCTGACAATTTCCAAAATGGTCAGTCCAGATTTGCTTTTAAGTGAATGATTACAATAGGAGCTGGTTAATATTTTAAAGTAAAGTTTCAGTTGTTCTTGCTGAAGAAAGCTCTAACTTTGTATATCGGTGATGTATATGTTGTTATTTGTTTTTTCAATTTTCTCTCTCAAATCCGACGTATTTACCAAGGAAAATGTTTCTTTATTTCTTTTTTCTTTGTTTAAAAGTTATTTTGACATTGCCAAAAATTATTATCATACAATTTATTGACGGATTTGGCATTTTAATGCATAAATTATACAGTAACGAATAAAATAATCCCCGCCTATGACTTTTTTTTTTTAATTTCGTACTCCAAACCGTCTTGTTGAGTTATGAGACTAAGTATATTGTGTCCGTTGACTGAGGGGCTGAACAAAACAAATATTTTTTAGGCTAAAAAGGTAATAATTTTTAACGCTAACTGCGTTGTTTTGAGACCATTAACATTTTTTTTAAAGGTATAGAGATAGGGTATTGCGATATAGTTTTGTGCCAAAACGTGTTTTTTTTCAAGTTATGTTTTGAAGATTGAAAGTTACAATGAACTTACACTGCTTTTGTTTATTATTTCTACTCTCTACATAATTTTCCGATAACATGTGCCTATAATTTATTATGTGTATGTCTTGTCTTGCACATTAATTGGTATACATAATGATTTCGCTGTGTGATTGTTAAACATGATAACTTTGGCTGTACGTGCAGCACTTAGAGTAACTTTAAATTTGCTTTTTTAATCATTAATTTAACTCGATAAAAATTATTTTGACTCGTTCAAAAGTGGTCCTGATTCGGCTCTTTGCAGTCCGCTGGGCCCTATAAACAATGACGAACTCATTCGTCAAAAACTCCACAGATTTGCTTAAAGTATGCTTCGCACTGCCACAAGAACTAGAACCAGATCAGCAGTTTTTAAACGTTTTTGTGTGTTGTAACACTTTTTTTTTTAAATTTAAGGGTTGCTTTACAATTTTATTTGTTCATAAATGCGATTTACTTAAATTTTGCATTGTAATCGAACGTGTGAAAAGAATTTTCCTTCAACAATTATTGCCGCAGCCGAATATATTTACTGTACGTTTACTATTACAACCACTATTGAACTTGCTTGACGTAAATAAAGTCTGCGTTACTTTAAGCACGCCTCGTTCTATTTCAAGAGTGGTTTTGCTTTAAACGGATGTCCGTAGATAAATACCACTATATTGTGAAATAGGTAAAGGTAAGGTAAAGGTAAAGGTAAGGTAAAGGTAGTCCCATAGCCTTGTGGCCGTAGGGGAGCGTGATGTTGGAGATCACACTTATCTTGGGCCAGCGTAATGAGGGTGATGCCCATCTCTCTCCCTCGCTGCTTTACCTTCCCCACCCTTAAGAGAGTAGGTACTCAGTCACAGTTGAGTTATCTTCCCCTATACGCTTAATGTGTCCGCGGACGTAAATTTTACACAGTTGAGTCATTCGGGGGCGTTGTTATTTGTCGATTCACGTTTTGTGGTCACCCATCCAAGTGCTAACCGCACTGGACGGTGCTTAACTTGCGACACAGTAGCGAGTGCTCCAACCACTGCGCTATCCGACACCCCATTGTGAAATAAGTAGTTCATTATAGGGAGACAGAACGTTAGTGTACAACACAAGTGATAAAGGTGGCTCGCAGAAAGAGATGAGACTGCAGGTTTTTTTTTGTGATAGCATCTTGGCTAGGGCTGGACGGTTTTACCGATACGTAACTGTATTCAGGTTCGGAAACGCGACGGTACGGTATACCGGTGCGGGTGTCCAAGGTCCGGTTTACAGGTAACTCTCGACAACACATAACGCGACAGTGGGCGACATCTTGTCCGCCCAGAGAGCGATTCTAAAGCCCAAACACGTGGATAGCTGGATACAGTTTTCAAATTGAGGATTGAGCCCATGAATGTCTTAATATCGCACAAAAGATTTCTGTTGTTCTTAATGCTATCAACTTGCCCGTTATATTTGCTAAACAAATAAACTGGCATTGCTTTAAACTCACTTTGACAGAATTAGAAGACCACGCCTATAACCATTTGGTAAACGGTTTGTTTTTGTTGTATTTCTTCGTGATTTTATTGTTTCAATTCCCCCTTATTTAGTTCGGGCTTGGAATATTGTGACAGTGTTAGTCCATATTTGACAGTCGGTGGTTTCCAAATACTTGGCTCATGTTGTTGTGTCTTTTTAAATTTTTTTTTTCAACGTGTAGTGCTATTATTAAACATTAACGGTTTTTGTTTGGTCTGTTTTCTGTTAACTTCATCCTATTCTATCCTATCTTATCCTATCCTATCCTATCCTATCCTATCCTATCCCGTAACTCGAAGGTCGTAGGGAACCACAGATGATCGTGTAACCAGCGTACTCCATCTTTCTTTGTCCTCAGCAACCTTCATGGCTTCGCTCAGTGTCAAGCCAGTCCATTCCCGAATGTTGTCCTCCCACCTCTTTTTCGGTTTCCATCTTCTTCTGTCTCCTTGCACTGTGCCTTGCAGGATAGTCTTTGCAAGGCCTAATGATCTGGTGATGTGGCCATAGCATCGGAGTTTCCGCTTCTTCACCACTGTGAGCATGTTATCGTGTTGTCCAATGGTTTGTGTGATGGTCTGTCGGACTTCGTCGTAGGTGATGTGCTGGGTATAGGAAATGCCCAGAACTCTTCTGTAGCACCTCATCTCCTTGCTTTGTATTCTTCATTGTAGATCTGCTGTGAGGGTCCATGTTTCGCAAGCGTATAGGAAAATGGAGATGACAAGGGAGCGCAGCAGTCTTTTAACTTCATCATTGTTGTGTAAAATTAGTCTTTTGTGTGGTGAATTTTTTCCCCAACACTTTTATTTTTTAAATGGATATTAAATAATATGTAAGCTTGTTTTTATATTGTGGGTATTTTAAAAAAAATTATCACTTAATTTTAAAAAAAATTATTGTTCCAATGTGGTTGGAAGTGGGAAAGGGTGTAATGTTTCTAGAATGTGCTTGTTTGGTTGAATAATTTTGTGACCATAAAAATCAGTTAGTTGACAACAAGAGAGATTTAACTTGGGTAGATACTCTAAAGGGTGTGTAGTTTCGTCATTACCTGTGCAAGTTTTTCGTCATCCTCCTCCTCCTCCTCATCATCATCATCATCATCATCATCATCGTCATCATCGTCGTCGTCATCGTCATCATCATCATCATCATCATCATCATCGTGCACCTGTTGTAGACGTTTTCTGAAGCAGCGACGGCTATTGGAAGATATCTTCTGTGCAGCTGTGACGACTGACTGGAATATGCTGAGAGACGCTTCTGACAGTGTTTCGGGTGCGCAGAAAATTATCTTCCAACCAGCCTTCACTGCTTCAGAAAATACCTACATCGGGTGCGCATCATCATCATCATCATCATCATCATCATCATCATCATCATCATCATCATCATCATCATCATCATCATCATCAACCTCGTAGTCACCGTCATCATCATCATCATCATCATCATCATCATCATCATCATCATCATCATCATCATCATCATCATCATCATCATCCTCATTACCATCGTTTGATTTTTTTCCCCCTGTCATTTCCACGCCTAGCCTTTTTATGTTGTTAGATGCTGAACTTAATTTTGAATTTTTGTAGTGAATATCTTCCAGTATTGAAGAGAAGCTGGTTCTTTTCTTCGGAGAATTTTTAATGTTTGTGTTGTTAAGTGAATTTTATGTCGCTTTTGACATTAGAGTACACAATTTGTGTGCATCGACAGGTTTCGTATCTAAACTATTTCAGCCTTGTTGGTGGTCATGTTTCGAACATTGTAAAGAAAGAATTGTAGCCAATAAGAAAGTGATACCAAGCAATAGAAAGTTATGTACAAAAGCAGAAGGAAACTACCATTTTTTTCTTCTCGAAGAAGTGCGAATGTTTTTAATTTTTAATCAATTTACAATTAAAATTCCATATGTTTTATAACGCAGAAAGCCTGTTCCTGATTTTTTTAGGTATGTAAACTAATTTCTTTTTTGTCCGTTCTCAGTTACGATTTTAAAATAAAACCAACAATTTAATCTGAGACCATAATACTTACACGTCATATTTAAGCCAAGTCCCAATGCTTTTTTTTGTGGTCAAGTTATTTATTTTAATTTGTATGCATGTCGGCTGTTATTATAAAATGGAACAATTTTAATTTGTTATCGATATCGTCATGCTGGATGTGTAATCTGAATGAATATGTTAAAGCGCTAGTCTACAAACGTTAATAAGATGACGCGTTTAGGTCTATTTACATCATTTTGGCCCAACATGAAATCCAAGCCAGGTTTGAAACTGCGTAAGTTATTATTCTTTTACCTATTTGATTTAGTGTTTTGACACATCCGCTTGTTTAACAAATGTTGCTATTTGTTATGCTCAAATGCAGAAGTCTGTTGTCTCTTTATAACTTTAAGTTAATAAATCCATTCATAGTAACTCATAGTCAGTATTGACAGAAATGGTCACAGGCCCATTAAATGTTGAGCGCCAGTATTTCATCCGCTTGTGGGCCTCTGTTGTCGCTATTTATGCTACAGCCCCCCGTGGAGGTGCCGGGGGTTTCAGTATAAATAGTATCCCCACTGTCTGGAAATTTAGTGCTTTAAATTCCCACTGTCGCTGTCTTTCTCCTTTGTTCTTTCTCATTCCTACTCTGTTCTATCAATCTACTGTACTATCTTCTTCTTCGCTAGACCAGTCATCTACCTTTGTTCTTGAAAACTCTTCTGGGACAAAACTCCTCATTTGTGTGTGAGGTCTGCTGGATCAGCTTGGAAATATTGGACGCTTTCTGCCAGGTGGTCACTGGGGTTTCCTATGATGTAATTATTTGGCATTTCATTTGTGTGTTTTGTGGCTATTTTATACTGATGTTTATATTCTATTTTGTTTTTGTAAACGTGGGTTCGATAAATTAGAGTATAGCCTCAGCGTCCCTCTGCGTGGGATGTCTTTATTGTAAAGTGACCGGCTGGTGGAGTGCCTTCAGTGTTACCACTAGGGTTGTTTCGGCAGATATTTTATGCGGATCAGGGGTGAGTCCTCTTTCAGCGAAGTTGTGGTCTTGATTTTGTGGTCCTGATTCGGCTATACTGATCCTGATTTGGCTCGGAAGAGTCCGCTGGACCTAAAGCAATAATCATGTAATGTACTGTAATTATGCTACAGTGGAGAAACGAACGCATGACAGGCACACGACGATGAATGCACCCATTGAATGCACAAACATGGTTACATTAAACACCAGTAACTAAAGGAAAGTTTGTAATAATGGATACTTTCGTTTTAAAACCACTTCTTACATATTTGTGGTGATTTTTGCTCTAAAGCATACACTTAAATGCATAATTTTGCGCTTGTTCACGCATTAAGTATTTATTTATTTTGTGCAGTTAACTCTTCATATATTATAGCAAAGACAATTTGCTTACGTGCCAAGTGTTTATATACAATCATTTTGTCTGGAACCATTTACCTATGACCGAACAATTTTAGCTATTTTTTTTTTTTTACCTGTAACTTTTTGATTTGATGTTCTTAGCCAGTTATATGGCAAAATTTGAATTCGTCAATTTAAATTGTGTTGACAATTTTAAATTTTGTTTTGAGATTGAAGTGTATATGAAGCAAAATGTTTGTAGATGTAATTTCCCACCACTGTGGGGTTTTAAGTGTTTGGTTAAATTAAAGTGTTGGATAGATCAGCTGTTTAATTTTTTTTTTTAATCAAATTTGATTTTGTCAATTATTTTTTTTGTTGACCATTTGGTCTTATTCCGAGTCTGAAGTATATATGAATAAGTGGCATATTCTTGGATGTGCTTTTAACTTGGAAGTTGTTTTACTATCTTTATTAGAGAATATAACTAATACCAGCGCTTCTACTGAAAGATTATTTTACTTTAGGTTTAATTTTTTTTAAATTGAAAAACTTATTAATAGAGACCATTCAATTTATTTGCTGATTATTGTAATTGTTGGCGACTCTAAAAATATCTGGCTGCAAATTATCTCCCTTTGCCTTGATTACTGTTGGGATTTTATAACAAGAGGGATTCGTTATAATTTCCATTTTGTTAGTCATTGTTGATTCCCAAAGTTATCTCCATTCCTAAAGCTGTTGTTTGTTTGTTTGTTTTTTATATTGAAAGAAGAATTTTAAAATATGTTCTTTTTTATTTTTGGGAAAATGTCAAGAATTAGGAAAAAATTACCCACTTTATTTTGTTATGTGGGGAAATTCACATACACAAGGACAATCATGGTAACGGTATAAATTTAGAGTGCCTACAGGTTCTGAGTGCCATAAGCTTAAATGATAAATTTCTCACGTTTTGTAGCATTTATTTGCACCAAAACTAGGGCTTATTCATCATGTTCCAGTTAGCTTTAGGTTTTGTATACACTAGGTTCTTCCATTTATATAATTGAATGCCTTGCAGGAAAACCAACAAATCTAGCTTTTTATTAATTTTCTGCAACACTTATTCTCTATACCTTTGGCTTAATTTTACGCTGCAGGGTAACTACCTACCGATATGTGTCGATCAAGGGAAGTAATCGTTAAAACTACAGATGGATAAAGTATCTAAAGTTTGCTCCCCTTAAGTATGACATGGTGTTTTTTGGTTGTGTTTTTCTTCTTAATTCTAGAATCTGTGAGATGTATAGAAATAAACTTTCCGGAATATAAGTTACTCTGACGATTAACAAGCTAACAAAACAGTCCCCCCCCCTCCCCGTGGGGGTACCGGGGATTTCAGTATAAATAGTATCCCCACTTTTTGGAAATTTAGTTCCTTAAATTCCCACTGTTGCTGTCTTTCTTCTTTGTTCTTTCTCATTCATACTCTGTTCTATCAATCTACTATACTATCTTCTTTTTCGCAAGACCAGTCACCTACCTTTTTTCTTGAAAACTCTTCTGGGACAAAACTCATCATTTGTTTGTGAGGTTTGTTGGATCAGCTTGGGAATATTGTACGCTTTCTGCCAGGTGGTCGCTGGGGCTTCCTATGATTTAATTATTTGGCAATGTAGGCATTTTATATGAAGGCTTATGTGTTTTGTTGATATTTTATAATGATGTTTGTATTCTATTTTGTATTTGTAAACGGGGGTTCAATAAATTAGAATATTGCCTCAGCGCCCCCTGCGTGGGATGTCTTTATTGTTAAAGTGACTGGCTGGTGGGGTGTCTTCAGTGTTACCACTAGGGTTGTTTCGGCGGATCTTTTATGCGGATCAGGGGTGAGTCCTCTTTCAGCGAAGTTGTGGTCTTGATTTTGTGGTCCTGATTCGGCTCTTTGCAGTCCGCTGGACCCTGTAAGCAATGAATAAGTAACTAACTAACCCAAGGAGTAGCTAAATTAAAGTTAATTATACCATGGTGCTGTATTGTCGACCTATTATTCCCCTTTGGTGAATTTTTTTAACTTGTATTACAGGGTTTTTAAGTAGAGGATTTTTAATCGTCTTTTCCTGTTCTGATACCTGTAGGGGTTTGTGGGTTGGGGCGAGGGGGTGAGAATTTGTATGAAGTTAGAAACAGGACTGGCAAAATGTTCATGATTGAAAAAGCAATGTGCATATGGATATAGTTTCAAATACTAAAACTATTGTTTGTAAATAATAATAATAATAATAATAATAATAATAATAATAATAATAATAATAATAATAATAATAATAATAATAATAATAACAGCAATAATAATAACATCAATAATAATAATAATAATAATAATAATAATAATAATAATAATAATAATAATAATAATAATAATAATAATAATATTAATAATAATAATAATAATAATAATAATAATAATAATAATAATAATAATAATAATAATAATAACTTTTTCAAAATTTAACAGACTGAACAAATTATAACACTTTCCTGCTCACTTGACTCGGGTTGATGTGGTACAAACAGTAGTTTACGTTGTAACCGATATCCCAGTAGTTTAATCCCATGCGCAATTATTGTCATAGTTTTGTTTTAACTTTTACAGGCAAGAGGCAAGAGAACTGTTGTATATTTCTTTTTACCAACGTTTATGTTTGCTGTTTGTTGTTTTAAACCAACTCTATTTTTTTTTTTTACAGTCTTTAGTTTCCGTTTCTTATCAGATCGCCGCGCTTTGAGTTCCATGGAAAAATAAGCGCATGTTAACATTCGTAATATTATTCTTGCGTAATTTCTAACAGGGCAAAAGTGGGTATAATTATTGTCAAGTCTTTTTTCGGTTTGGCCACTCATTTTTCTTAAAGAGGCTAGTTGTCTACGTTTGCAATCCACCGATCGCTTGTTTTAATTTAAAAAAAAAAGCAGAGTGGATTGTGGCTGTTTGTTTTATGGTGCACTTGTCCTGAACCTAAAGTGCACTTGTCCTGAACCTAAAGTTCACTTTCACTTTGTTACAACTGCGACTGGATGATTGTTAGAATGTGTTGCGAGATACCATGGTGTTTGTGTTAGCTGTTTCATTATAATTATGATTAATTATATAATGTGCTTTTTAAATAGACTCGTTTGGTGTGAGTGGGGTCCAACTATGACCGCTAAAGGTTCACTGGACACAATTATATATTGCAGTCCCCTATTTGCTTATGTGACGTGGGACTTTAATCTACCTGCCTGCCTGACACTATAAACAACAAATCAGATCAAATGTGCTTTTTGTGTTGATTTTTAATGTGCTTTATAATATAAAGTGTTTTGTAATACTTTTTTTTAAAAGGGCATATGTTTGTTTTTATGTTTTCCAGTAACAAGTTGTTCGCTTTTTACTGATGAAAACCCCCAAAACACTTTTCTCTATCTCCTCGTGGGGGTGCCGGAGGGTTTCTATATAAACAGTATCTCCATTTTGTGGAAATGAATTGATTGAATTTAAATGACCACTGTTTCTGTCATTCTCGTTTGTTCTTTCTCGTTCCTACTCTTACTAGCTATCAATGTAATATCTTCTTCGCTAAACGTCATCTACTTTTTTTTTTTTATAATTCAAAACTGTCCCAAAACTCATAATTTGTGTATGGGGTCTGTTGGGTCAGTTTGGGGCTATTGGATGCTTTCTGCCAAATGGTCACTAGGGCTTTCTATGGTAGTATTATTTAGCAATGTAGGCATTTTCTAGGTATGTGTTTGTTAATATTTTACAGTGACGTTTATATTCTATTTTGTGTTTGTAAACGGGACTTCGATAAATTAGAGTAACGCCGGCTGGTGGAGTGCCTTCAGTGTTACTGTTAGAGTTGTTTCAGCAGATCTTTTATGCAGATCGGGGATGAGTCTTCTTTCAACCAAGTTGTGGTCTAATTCGGCTCTTTGCAGTCCGCTGGACCTATAAACAATGACTAACTATTTAACTACCTTTTCACAATAATATTTTTATGTATGGCAACAACAACAACTGAAAGTATTTGTTCAAATCAACAATTTTTCGTGGCCAGTTTGGGCTGAACCATTAAGGAGGTGTTTAAATTTATTTTTTGTTTTAAACAAAGTTGGTAGCTCATACTCATCGATTATTTTCTGGTGAGTAGCGAATAAATATCATTTTAACTGATACGATTTTTTGGTCTTTTGATTTTCTTCTTTTAAATATAAATATAATTGTATTGTTTGTTTGCCAATGTGTTTGTTAAGCCAGTCAATGTGTTTAAATTATTTTTGTCACTTGTGCTTATTTTTTGGATATATTGGCTTTTTAAGTGGTCGTGCTTTTCTGTTGTATCCGTTACAGTTTTAAAATACCTGTACCTAATTTTGGACCCATTCAACTTAGCCAATATGAGATTTCTAAATTAATATAAAGCAAAGTCTCTGACAATGTGACCATAGAATAATCTGAAGCAAGTAGACTAGCTGACATTGTTGTTGTTTGTAGATTATAGTCACACGACACTTTCGCATATAGGTGACTACTGGACCGATTTATACTGACACCAGCGGGCCAGTTTTAGCTGACATGACAGTTTAATTCAGATCTTGATAGAAGAATGAAAACACTAGGAAGACTTCATTGATCATTTGTGTTCAAAATCCTTCTCTAAGACTGTAAATTTACATTTGTTTAATTTTTTTTTAAAAAGAAAATGCTATGATTGATTATTGTACCTTCCTACAATAATATGTAATCATGACAAAGAAGATAAAAAGGTTATATAAAAGACGTGAGTAAATTGTCTCTCTTTGAGAAGGGAATACCATAGCAAAAAAAAATTTTTTTTTGTCTAATGAAACGAAACATTCAAAACGATCTCAGCTTTTCGAAAACCTACACACGAAGAATACCTTTAGTATTCCTTAACATTGTTTTGCCGTGATTTATATTCGACTTCTATGTATTGTAATGTTCTGTAATTATGTTAATATCAAACTGTCTGATAATTAATATGTTGGTGTGCTGGTCTGGGAATGTTCTGGTGGTGGTTCTAAAATAATCTGTGAAAGGGACAGCTCATTATGAGAACTTCTGCCAAGATTTTTGGGGGATTTTGTACACAATGATCTACGATCGAAACATGCGATGTATATTTTATTTTGTGGTTTCCTTTTCAAAGGGAATGTCCCTGAAATCGTAATTTTTTTAATGTAAATACTGTCCGCGTTGAACGCGTCATGTGACGCCATTCTTGTGGAAATGTGCGTCATAAGTCGACAATTTGACGTCATGTAATTATTATTTCGTGTTTGTTTGCCTTGATATCATTTGTTGATCAAAGTTTCAGTAAATACAAGCCAAAAGTGAAAAATAAACTATGAGGCTATTTTCTCTCTCTCTCTCTCTCTCTCTCTCTCTCTCTCTCTCTCTCTCTCTCTCTCTCTCTCTCTCTCTCTCTCTCTCTCTCTCTCTCTCTCTCTCTCTCTCTCTCTCTCTCTCTCACACACACACACACACACACACCTAAAAATATATCGTGCAGTCTATTTGAATTTCAGTTTCAGTGCAGAACGACTGCATTTCCTTAGAATGTATGTTATTATACAGCAGGACCCAACAAAGACCCGAGTTTCAAAAGAGTATACATCTTTGTTTATTATGCAATACCTTTGCCGACTACACTGTAGCAGACGACAGTTGTTCAGACTGCCATGCAAAGAGAAAATCGGGTCAGTACACAGAAGCATTACCCAATTAGAATGGATTCGCGAAGGCGCAACGGTAGATGACACACAGCTATTTGCATTATAACAAAGACCTTGATATATATAAAGACATGCCATGAGGCCCACTTCCGGGAGTTCGCTACTTTCGATATTAGAGAAGCGCCACCTAGCGAAATAACTGTCGTCACTTGGGAAAATGCCGCGCGCTAAGAAGAAAGTACGACAAGGTGGCACACATTGTGGGGTGGTGCTCATAGAAAAACAAACACACACACACACACCTACACACAAAAAAATAGAACTGCTCAGGTCTTGATGTCTCAAGCCAGTAATCTTTGAGTACAGATTTGCGATACTTGACAAGCTGTTTCCATCAGATACAGATAATCTACACTTCGAAACCAGCAAATAAAAGAAAATTTATATAAATGACTGATAAAATCGACTAAGTATATATGAGCTAACAGAAAAACTATCGAGATGGCGGAGAAGATGCACTCTCTCTGTCCACGTTTTACAGGACAGTCTGTGTTTACATTACATTTCAGTTTGTTATAAAATATAGTACCCAAAGTGTTAAAACTCTAGAATTTCTACAGGCTTATTTAAACATTTATAGCAAGTAAAGATAATGAGTTGAATATAGATTAACGTCCCCGGACACATAAGCGTATAGGGAACAACGAAGCCTAACGTCCTATAGCTTGAGCGTTAAGGACGATCACCACGTCGCCACCCTGACAACAATGATTATCATCATCATATCAAAGATGAGATCCTACGGATCTTTGCGTGGGGTATACCAGATAAAATAATATGACAGCAGGGGCATGCTGAACTTATCAAAGTAGGAAAGTAGCATGCAAACTTACTTCTTTTGTTTATCAGCATGAGATCAGCTTGACTGTTTTAAAGTAGTATATATTTTAATATAACAAACTACTTTTATTTATTTATTTATTTATTTAAATTACGCAAAACAAAGAAAAGTTTAAAATAAAAGAGCTTTTGCATCGACTGTAGACCTTGCCGACACAGTTGTTTATTGAACGCGTATTACCTCCCTTGACATAGAAACAGGACTACCGCTAGGATCGCTGTTTTACATGTAAACTCTGTTGAAGTGGGCCTCATGGCATGTCTTTATATATCAAGGTCTTTGATTATAACTATAGGAGGGGTGGGATCACACAACAATCAGTGTGCGTCAAGGATGCCTACTCTCTCCAACACTCTTTAACATCTTCCTAGAGCGCTTCGTGTCAGCTGCCCGTGCAGATCACGATGGCACAGTCAGCAGAGGGGGTAGAGCAACCTCCAGCCTTCGTTTTGCGGATGACATTGATGGATTGGCTGGAGAGGAACAAGAAAATGAACAGCTGGTACAGAAGCTTGACACCACCTCCAAAGCCTATGGAATGGAAATGGGCGCAGAGAAGACCAAAATGATGACCAACAACACCAATGGCATCAACATAGACATCAAAGTCCAAAGCCAATCCCTCAACACAGTGCATAGCTTCAAATATTTAAGAGCCATTGTATCTGCTGCTGCCCTGACAAAATTGAAGCCCATTTGGAAAGACAGGACCATCAGTCTACATTCCAAGGTAGGGCGGTCATCTCCATCTTCCTATAGGAAACATGGACCTTCACAGCAGATCTACAACTAAGAATACAAAGCATGGAGATGAGGTGCTACAGAAGACTTCTGGGCATTCCCTATACCTAGCACATCACCAACAACGAAATCCGACAGACCATCACACAAATCATTGGACAACACGATGACATGCTCACAGTGGTGAAGAAAAGGAAACTCCGATGCTATGGCCACGTCACCAGATCATCAGGCCTCATCATCATCATCATCACCGACATCACCTCATAAAATCATCATCATCATCATCACCACCACCACCATCATCATCACCGACATAACCTTCATAAAATCATCACCACCACCACCGCCACCATCATCATGCAATTCTTGCTTGTATATATCTTCCCCAAGGCATTAAGTGGGTTGATTTATCTATTGTAATTCAATTGAAGCTCCTGTGTCCATGATGGCCGCAAGATTGTTGTTGACATTAATCAGTCTTGACTACTACTTCATTATTGTGTTCTATTTTTAAATGGTCTTACATCAGATTCACGTGTGTGACACGGTACAACTGTTACAGGCAATGTGAGAAGCCCTGGGTCAATTATTACTTCGTTAAAAGATAAATATTTAAAAAAAAATAAAGATTTTTTTTTTAATAACGAACACCTTGAGGTCTAAATCTAGAACTGAGACCTGATACTCCGAACGGCCCATAGCAACAAAAGTTCTGACATCATTCACGTGCGTCTTGGATTTGATACTGTCCACCAAATAATTTAATTATTTTATTTTATTTTACATTTTGTTGAATTGTTCTCCCCTTTCCACCTCCCCCCCCCACTCAATTAGCAAATATCTCCTTCCTCCATCTCCACCTCCCCCTTCCACAATCAAATCTTAACCTTCATTCCCTAGTCTAAAATCCAAATGACTAGACATTAAATCAAACAAACACATTAAATGTAATAATTAACATTTTAAAGTTTATTTCATATTTTATTTCATATATCTGAAGCTCGTTGCAAAGTAAATACCCTTGTGTGTCATGATGAGGACAATAACTTGAGTCGCATTCCTATACCTAAATAGTTTGTGCGTGATGGATTTCTCTTGAGGTTATTTTAAAGAAAGTAAGAGCGTTGTACAGTAAAATGTATAATTAGTCTATGTGTTCGTATTGCCAACGAGGAAAGATTCTCTTGAAACATGCGTGGCAATCTACGTTTAACGAAACCAGCTCCACGTGGTTTGATCACTGTCGTCGGTTTTAACAACCTTTTGTGAAAAAGGAGTGAGAAAAAAAACTAAAACTTGTGTGGAGGTCGGTACCAAGGCGGCCAATTTGCTAATGCAGTACTCAGCAAATCGCTCTGCCGTCGCCGCCATTCACAAATCAGTGGAGCGCACTCTTGGCGACCCGCACCACTGTCGTGCAGAGTGACGGCCCTTGGGTCGCTCTTCAGGGGCCGGAGGGAGACAAAGTGGGAAGTGATTATAATAATTGTTTCACCGCCATATTCTGAGTGTCTGGTGAGTCGGCGAGGATCGCCAGAGAGGACTCCAGAAGTGAGGACTGTTGTGGTGGTGTTGCACAGACCGTCTGCAATGGTTGTCGCATAAGCTGAAAAGTCAGGAAACCGCTGGCAGTGGTGGCGTAGCAGACCGCCCAAAACATCAGTTTCACCACACGTTTTCGCTGCACGACGGTCGAGCTGCGCCATTGTGCATGACAAAAGAGGACCGGTATCACGATTTCGTTGTGTCAACAGATACAGTCTAACCCTAAACATTGTATTAACTCGCTCTATACGGGCGCGGGTTGCTTCCCCTTTTATCGTTTAACACTAGCTGATTTATGAGTTACTAAAAAAATGTGTATGTATAGATAGATAGATAGATAGATAGATAGATAGATAGATAGATAGATAGATAGATAGATAGATAGATAGATAGATAGATAGATAGATAGATAGATAGATAGATAGATAGATAGATAGATAGATAGATAGATAGATAGATAGATAGATAGATAGATAGATAGATAGATAGAAGTTTGCAATAATCTTTGGCAGCTCCCCCTGTGGGGGTGCCGGAGGTTTCAGTATAAATACATGTAGTATCCCCACTTTCTGGAAGTTTAGTGCTTTAAATTCCCACTGTCGCTGTCTTTCTTCTTTGTTCTTTCTCATTCCTACTCTGTTCTATCAATCTACTATACTATCTTCTTCTTCGCTAGACCAGTTACCTACCTTTTTTTCTTGAAAACTCTTCCGGGACAAAACTCCTCATTTGTGTATGAGGTCTGTTGGATCATCTTGAGAATATTGGACGCTTTCTGCCAGGTGGTCACTGGGGCTTCCTATGATGTTATTTGTTTAGTAATGTAGGCCTTTTATATGTATGTGTTTTGTTGATAATTTATATTGCTATTTTGTATTCTATTTTGTTTTTGAAAACGGGGGTTCGATAAATTAGAGTAGGGTCTCAGCGTCCCCTTCGTGGTATGTCTTTATTGTAAAGTTACCGGCTGGTGGAGTGCCTTCAGTGTTACCACTAGGATTGTTTCGGCAGATCTTTATTGCGGATCAGGGGCGAGTCCTATTGATTTTGTGGTCCTGATTCGGCTCTTTGCAGTTCGCTGGACCCTGTAGGCTATGAATTACTAACTAATTCTGGTAGCTGCTGGCATCATCCCACTGAACTGTTGTGAGGTGCAAGTGTTCAAACCACGCAAGGCAGACGAAAAACAGTCAAAACATCAGACACTGCACATTCTGTTCCCACCTGTATATTCGTTATTATTAACACTCCCAATTTCATCCGTGGGAGTGCCGGGAATTTCAGTATAAATAGTATCCCCACTTTCTGGAAATTTAGTGCTTTAAATTCCCACTGTTGCTGTTTTTCTCCTTTGTTCTTTCTCATTCCTACTCTGTTTTATTAATCTACTATACTATCTTTTTCTTCGCTAGACCAGTCACCTACCTTTTTTCTTGAAAACTCTTCTGGGACAAAACTTCTCATTTGTGTGCGAGGTCTGTTGGATCAGCTTGGGGGTGTTGGACGCTTTCTGCCGGATGTTCGCTCGGGGCTTCATGTGATGTTGTTGTTTGGCAGTGTAGGCATTTTGTATGTGTGTGTTTTGTTAATGTTTTGTGGTGATGTTTGTATTCTGTTTTGCTTTTGTAAGCGGGTGTTCAATAATTTGGAATGTGGCCTCGGCGTCCCCTACGCGGGATGTCTTTGTTGTAGGGTGACCGGCTGGTGGAGTGCCTTCAGTGTTGCCACTGGGGTTGTTTCGGCACATCTATTATGCGGATCGGGAGTGGGTCCTCTTTCAGCGAAGTTGTGGTCTTGATTTTGTGGTCCTGATTCGGCTCTTTACAGTCCGCTGGACCCTGTAAGCAATGAATAACCAACCGACCAATCCCAATTTATCCACAATATTTCATTTATTTTATTTTTGTTTTACATCAATGTAGACGTTGTTGTTGTTTTGTTTTTGTCTTAACCACAAAATAACACGCCAAGAGTCACTTAAAGCAACACTCTCATAGATTTGTGAAAAAAAATATGCCACCATTTTTTGTTTCAGTACCTTTATTTATCTAATTTTGTTTTCATTAATTTATTTGTTAATTGGATTACATGACCAATACACCCATTAGTTTTGGCTAAAGGAAACCATTATCCACCAATGATATGACAACAAAATCCAGTCTATAGATCTTCAAATGCCTAGATTTGTGTGCGCGCGTGTATGTGTGTGTATGCTGCCGTGCGTGCGTGTGTGTAAGTTTGTGTGTGAGCATGCGTTTGTGTGTACTGGTTTTCATTGAGTTTCCTAAAGATTTCAGTTGAGAGATGCCACCCATGCCTTCTTTTTCGATGCACTGTCACGCAGTTTGACATCTTCCCCGTCCTACTTTGGCTGATAATTTAATGTTATTACGTGTCATGTGGGTTTCTTGTTACATATCCAATGCCATCACCATGACGTTCGGATCTAGGCAGATCATCAGCTATCACTGCTGTCGGTCCTGCACTCCCCTTGAGGGTGAAATCACATATCTTTCCCATTTAAAAACAATAATACATATCATCGATTACTTTTGTTCACTCCGATCCGATGTGTCAGTTCTAACTCAGGTATTAGAAAAACAGCAATTAGCCAGAGGGAGGGGAGGGGGAAGGGGAGAGGGGAGGGGAACGTTTTAAAATAGGAATAGTTTCTTGTAGTTTGGTCTCCGTGGTGCATAACTCCATACGTTATGAATTTTTAAAGAGCTCATCTTGGCCGAATTCTGTCAGTTTTTAAGAAGAAATTATTCTCTCTCTCTCTCTCTCTCTCTCTCTCTCTCTCTCTCTCTCTCTCTCTCTCTCTCTCTCTCTCTCTCTCTCTCTCTCTCTCTCTCTCTCGGGGTGTCGGATAGTGCAGTGGTTGGAGCACTCGCTACTGTGTCGAAAGTGAAGCACCGTCCGGTGCGGTTAGCACTTGGATGGGTGACCGCTAAGGTGTGAAGCGACAAACAACAACGCCCCCAGTTGACTCAACTGTGATTGAGTACCTACTCTCTTGAGGGTGGGGAAGGTAAAGCAGCGAGGCATCACCCTCATTACGCTGGCCCAAGATAAGTGTGATCTCCAACATCACGCTCCCCTACGGCCACAAGGCTATGGGACTACCTTTACCTTTACCTCTCTCTCTCTCTCTCTCTCTCTCTCTCTCTCTCTCTCTCTCTCTCTCTCTCTCTCTCTCTCTCTCTCTCTGTCCGTCTGTCTGTCTGTCTTGCTCTCTCTCTCCGTCTGTCGGTCTCTGTCTCTTTCTGTCTGTCTGTCTCTGTTTCTCTCTCTCTCTCTCTCTCTCTCTCTCTCTCTCTCTCTCTCTCTCTCTCTCTCCCTTAATTAATTAATTAATTAATGTGTTTACTTATTTATTTTAAATCACTTACTTCGGTTGGTTTTATATAT
>CM072513.1:95212316-95307316 GCA_036898135.1 Oncomelania hupensis | reverse complement strand
CAGATTTATCATTTCAACACGAACTGGGTTCAGCTAAGGAAGAGTAGAACAGAAGAAGAAGAGGACAGATGAAGAAGAAGAAGAAGAAGAAGAAGAAGAAGAAGAAGAAGAAGAAGAAGATGGTGGCGATAATAGCGGGAAAGAGGAAGAGCTAAAGAGAAGAAGAAGAAGAAGAAGAAGAAGAAGAAGAAGAAGAAGAAGAAGAAGAAGAAGAAGAAGGTGACTTTCTCTTGCGTTTTCTCTTACAGTACGAGGTCCTTGAAGTCCGCCATTTAATACTGTGAAAATGAGCAGATGGAACATAAACAAGAGGAGGAGGGAGAGGTGGACGAGCAGGATAAAGACGAAGAAGCAGATGGAATTTTAGGAGAAGGATTGGTTTTCTGTTTTGACTTTGTTACATTTGTTATACGATAATTATATTTTTCTTGCTGTTTTTTGTGTATTTTATTTCTGATTTATATATTGACTTTGTTACGTGGAAGTTTCCCAAGCTGGTCATTTCTATTAAGAGAACTAGGTTGACGATGAGAAAGAGGATGAAGAGAAAGAGCAGAGACATGAAGATGAGCATAATGAAGAGGAGGATGAGGGCGATAAGGTAGAAGAGGAGAAATTCTTGGTCAAAGCGGGGGTGTTTTAACTGAAAGTGTTCTAATTTATGATTATGTAGTTAAGTCGAACAAAGGTCTGTTTGATTTAGTAAAACTAGGGGGGGGGGTTCTGTGATTTTGATATTTTGAAACTAAAGATCCGGGTGAAACAGGAGATGCAGAAAGAAGAACAACAGATACTAAGGAGGAGGAGGAGGAAGAAAAGGATGACCGACTTCCTCTAAAGTTTTTGTTTGTCTTTTTTTTTTTTTTTTTTTTTTTTTTAAGGGGAGGGAGTATGTAAGTTAGCAATAGTCATTTCAAACTCCAGAACTTGGTTAATGAATCACTTTAAGATGAAGAGGGAGAAAGAAAGAAGAAGAGAATGATGGTGAGAGGGCGCGGTAGTTCAGTGGGGAAAAGCGACAGCAAAACAATTGAATGGTAAGCGATGACACTGCAGGCAGTGGTTTCTAAATGTCCGGGTTGACGGCCTAGAATGCCGACAAAAAATGACATGACCCTGATGCACAAGGCAAGCGCCTCTCCCCCTCTCATACCCCGTTACCCTTTCAGAGGAGAGTGTAAAGCAAGGTCGAGTCTTCGCAGGTATGCATTCCATCGCACGGAAGATCCTGACACTCATGTCCAAGACTGGTGGGTGCCACTTAACTTACATAATATAAATGTACCCAGCAAGCACTGGGTCCCTTCTTCCCCATCCCTGGTGATGATGATGATAATGATGATGATGATGATGATGATGATGATGATGATGATGATGATGATGATATTGGTGGTGATAATGTTGATGATGATGATGATGATGTTGGTGGTGATGTTGATGATGATGATGATGGTGATATTTGTGGTGATAATGATGGTGATGATGATGGTGATGATGATATTGGTGGTGATAATGATGATGATGTTGGTGATGATGATGATGATGATGATGATGATGATGATGATGATGATGATGATGATGATATTGGTGGTGATAATGATGATGATGATGATGTTGGTGGTGATGTTGATGATGATGATGATGATGATGATGGTGATATTTGTGGTGATAATGATGGTGATGATGATGGTGATGATGATATTGGTGGTGATAATGATGATGATGTTGGTGATGATGATGATGATGATGATGATGATGATGATGATGATGATGATGATGATGATGATGGTGATATTGGTGGTGATAATGATGATGATGATGATGATGATGATGATGTTGGTGGTGATGATGATGATAATGATGATGATGATGATGATGATGATGATGATGATGATGATGATGATGATGATGATGATGATGGTGATATTGGTGGTGATATTGATGTTGATGATGATGGTGATGATGATGGTGATGATAATGATGATGATGGTGATGATGATGGTGATGATAATGATGATGATGGTGATGCTGTTGGTGGTGATGATGAGGAGGAGGAGAAAGACGATGACGGGGATGATAAAGATGCTGTCAATAATGAAAATCCTTACAGAAAAAGCGAATAAACAGTCAGACCTGGACAAAACCTACCCCAACAACCGACTGACGATGGCAGCCACAGCCGCAACGATGACAGTAATATACATTTAAAAGCTTTACTCCTCTCTACCCTCCTCCCTCCCCCCTCCCAAATTCTTACATTCTCTCTCTCTCTCTCTCTCTCTCTCTCTCTCTCTCTCTCTCTCTCTCTATCTTCCCCTCCCCCTTCTAACCTACGCCATCAGCACTCTCCACACCTCACAAATCCCCCAATACACACACACACACACACACAAACATCCCACACACACAAGCGCGCGCGCATCCCCACCACCACCAACACCACCACAACAACCAACCGAAGGTCTGAGCGATTCGACAGTGAACGAATTTGTTGCAGGAAAACGAGTGGCGGCTTGGTCTCCCCAGATAGTGTCAGCGTTGACACCATGACAGATAACCAGATAACCCGGAATATCTGAGACTGAGTTGGATCTAAAAATGTTGAAATAAAGCTTTCCATCCTCGTTATCCCAGATACTCAGAGGTGGGCCCATCCTTTCAATAATTGCCAATTTGGGACCCCCAATCGGCCAGGTCCATTTCTCACAGAACCGTCTCCAACATCATCATCAATATCATCGGCATCACTCTGTTCTTCTTCTTTTATGTGTTCTGCACGTTGTTCTTCTTCTTTTATGTGTTCTGCACGTTGTTCTTCTGTTAATTGTGTTTGTACTCCTCTTCCTTCATCATCATTGTCGTCGTCGGCATCATCATCATAATCTGTGATCATATCCTGGAGAAGATACGGTTATCTTATCTTATCTTTTATCTTAAAGATAGATGATGCGTTTCGCTATCTCTATCAGTCGTTCTTTACCAAGATTCCTAAGGAATGTGAGAGACTAAATCACTGGGCTTGGTCACATAATAATGTATATTTGTTCTCGGGTTTTAAAAGTATCAATGGCTCAAATAAGAATTGATTTTTTTCTAGTCAGGCGACTAGCTTAGTTGGTCTCAAGAGAAGAAATGTTAGTGAACACATAACAATTCAAATAGAATGACACCAGTCGTATGTGTGTGATTTCAATTTTGATATATTCAACACAACTTCTAAAGGATTTAAGTAAATGTAAGTTATAGGTATAAGCTGTCCAGTATGCTGGGAAAGTTCTTTAGCAAGACTTCTTCATCATGTGCTACTGTATAAGTTATGTGGTCTAATAGTTTTTTGAGTAGTTTTAACATCAGTTGCCGTTGGGATGAGACTTAGCTCTGGGTTTCGGTGAGTGCTTGAGTTTGGTGGAAATCTGAGGGAATCAGGTTGATCGGGCGAGCCTGGTAGCTACGGGGTCGAAAGTTGTGAGTTTATTTCCTTCTTTCCACGGGAGCAAGCGTTCGGGCGTTGACTCCAGAAAATCCAGAACCCTGGCTACAATATTCCATTCAGATGGACTGCTATGGTGTGACTTTTGCAAGGAGTCTACAGCATCAGACACTTGCTGAGTTTCCCATAAGCACACTCAGATATCTGATTCTTAAGGCGAATCTATGTCAAATAATATGCATAGCATATCCAAACCAATAATCAGTTTCTGTAAATACATATAACATGCAAATAATAATATATGGCAATGAATGTAATATGTAAACATGCAAGTACTAGAAAACTACTAGTGTTCATTTACTTCTAGTCTCTGGGAACCGTGAAGCTGTCTCTAGTCTATCACTACCATGGTGATGATTGAGGCGTCTCACTCCAGTCTGTTCCTTAACACTCGTGGTACTACTCTTTGTGTGTAACTGCGCGTTTATCCCAGGGTGTTTGGAGGATATTGCTGAATATACGTCATCTCCGACCACTCATCTCGTTCACGCGAGTACGTGAAACTTTTCTCGGCCGTCTTTGTTCTCTTTTCCCGCCTTTTGGACACTATCTTTTACGTGTTACGCGCGTTTACTTCTCAACTTCGAGAATCTTCTGATGGCGGACGAAGTGTAAGCATGTTGCGATAGTGCGGGAAGCTTCGTGTTATGTTCAATACTTATAGAGTTGTCTGAGTCACCAACATTTGTCAAAATGATTGCAAAGGTGTGCTAAATATGGTTATTAAGTTGGAATTGTCTGCGGTCTCTATGAAATGAGAAATATTGATTTCAATTTACAACTCAGCCGGTTGTGAACCGGTTGTGAACCGGTCGCTCCTAGTTCTATATCACGCCATTTTTTTTTCAGACTGTGAACTGTGAACGTAGCTATTTATCAGTCGATTTGTGTTTCATACGTCTTGCAGCTTGTTCAGTGTTTTGCAGTGTTGGTTCTTTGCTATTTGTATCTGTGCATTATACAGGTGAGGCGAATTTATGAACAAAAATGAACACAATAAACAAACCAAATAAAAACACAGACATCTTTTTACAAATATATTTCTAAACACATTGCTGCTTCAGTACTGCTGAAATACATTGTGTTCTTGTTATTCTTCGTAGCCGCTGTTACCGCTAAAATTAACCTTGTATGTCCTGTTGTGCGGTGATTATAAGTTGGTTTTTGTTGATCTCCACGTGCTTTTTGTGTGTGCTTACACGACTGATAGAAAAACTATAGCGCAGAGGTGACACAGAAATGGTAGTGTCACTGTTTACATCCAGTTATGTCTGACAATTCGAAAGATAATGTAGGGGCGAGGTAGAGAGTAGAGAAAAGAAAACTTTTGTCGCCTTTGCATGTGCAAGAGTCAGAAAAGAAGCAATGTGTAAGCGATTCGCCTGTGTCAGTTTCAAGCGAGCAAGACAATACCATCATTTATTCACAGGATAGTACAAATCTTGAGTTTTTGCACAGTACTCTCATCGACTGCCCTAATTCTCCTGTCCCTGAGGCCACCAATCCTACCTCAGGTCGTCCTGTATCGTACGCTGATGCAGTTGTGGGCAGCATGTCCAGTACCAACGCACCTGTCTTGACCCAGTCATCGCCACTGTCTAGCACCATGCGTGAGGCCTTGAGATCCGAACTACGAGCTGTGCTGTTTGACCCTATGGTGCTGGACATCCAATCTAAAGCTGTAGCAGCTGAATTGCAGAAAGAAATCTCCGGTCTTAGAAGGGAAATCACACGCCTAAATAACGAAATAAAGGAGCGTGATGCCAAAATTGTGGCTCTGGAACGTAAGACTGATGACTTAGAGCAGTACACAAGAATCAACAGCATACGCATTACCAACATTCCAGAGTCCGACAGTGAGAAAACGGATGAAATCGTGGTGAAAGTGGCGGGGGCGATCGGTGCTGAAATCGACGTCGAGATGATTGACCGAAGTCATCGTGTAGGGCCAAAGAGTGCTGACGGCATTCCCAGACCGATCATCGTGAAGTTTGTTTCTTACAAAGGAAAGAGGGAGATGACGGAGAATAGAAAGAAGTTGGGGAAGGTGAGAGGGGAAGTGTTGTTCCCGTCGCTGGCCTGGCCACTACCTGCTTCTGCTAGGGATCGGTCCGGTCAGCCCTTCAATCGTAAAATATTTATAAATGATGACCTGACAAAAACCAGAGCCCAGGCTGCTGCCAGGGCCAGAAAACTTCAGAAGGCTGGCCGGCTGAAAAGGGTGTGGATTCGTGGTGGTTCGGTCTGCGTCAGTGACAGCAGCGATCACACTTATGTGACGAACAAGTCTTCTGACCTAGACAAGTTTGATGTGTACATACATCAAATGTCCCCATGAACTGCTGAACGAACAACACGAATAAATATGGACATTCAGTAGGAAAAATAATAAAAGACCCGTGAAGCTGAATAATAAACGAACAAGCACGAACTATGGACTAAATGTAAAACACAATTATTTACAACAGACTAAAATTTTAAGTGATGCAAACTGTGAATGAAAAACAAACAAATATCAACAGAAACAACTAAAATAGGAATAATATTAATACAAGGAATCAAGATTATGGTCTACAAACTGATCGTTCATTCTAAATCAATGTGCGTATAGTAACACAACTTAGTGTTGTATATTCCATGTGTCCTTGTTGATGTTTTGTTTCGTAGTAGCCACGTGGATTCTGTTTACGTGACCTTTATGGCGATTGGCTCTTGTGAAATGTCAAAGCTTAACGGGCGAATCGGTAGTGACCCCCTTTCCTCACCACCACCCACTCTCATGCATTTATAATTGTAGTAATCTTTTGCTGACAGTACTCGCACTAGTCCTTTCTTAGCTATTTTGTTACTTTTATTATCTTTAAAAAAATATATATTCTCCAATTCCTCTTGTATTCTTCAACTTCAACTTGACGCTCCTGCCATGTCGATTATTGAATAATAACTGACATTGTACTTGGCTGTGTTGATGTTATCTGACTTTATGGTGTTGATGGTTTTGCTGTGTTGATTTTATCTGCCTTTATGGTGTTGATGGTTTTGCTATATTGATGTTATCTGCCTTCATGGTGTTGATGGTTTTTGCTGTGTTGGTGTTATCTGCCTTTATGGTGTTGATGCTTTTGCTGTGTTGGTGTTATCTGCCTTTATGGTGTTGATGCATTTGCTATGTTGATGTTATCTGCCTTTATGGTGTTGATGCTTTTGCTGTGTTGGTGTTATCTGCCTTTATGGTGTTGATGCTTTTGCTGTGTTGGTGTTATCTGCCTGTATGGTGTTGATGCATTTGCTATGTTGTGTGGTGTGTGATGTTATCTGCCTTTATGGTGTTGATGCTTTTGCTGTGTTGATGTTATCTGCCTTTATGTGTTAATGCTATCGCTATGTTGTTGTTATCTGCCTTTCTGGTGTTGATGCTTTTGCTATGTTGTGTGGTGTGTGATGTTATCTGCCTTTATGGTGTTGATGCTTTTGCTATGTTGATGTTATCTGCCTTTATGTGTTAATGCTATCGCTATGTTGTTGTTATCTGCCTTTCTGGTGTTGATGATTTTGCTGTGTTGATGTATCCTTACTGTGTTGAAGTTGCTTGCTCATGCTGTGTTGTGTTATTTATCTCTTGTTGTGTTATTTATCTTTTGATGTTTGATGTATTCCTACTGTGTTGAGGTTACTTGCTCCTGCTGTGTTGTTCATTCACTTGTTTCTGCTGTATTGAGTTAACAGCTTCTGCTTTGTTGATGTTATCTGCTTTTGCTGTATTCATGTTAATTGTATTTGCTGTGCTGATGGCTACTTTTCTTACTATGTTGATGTTATATAACCTTACTGTGTTGAGATTACTTCCTCTTGCTGTGTTGTGTTGATTGCATCTGCTTTTGTTTTGTCCATATTATCTGCTTTTGCTGTGTTGATGTTATCTGCTTTTGCTGTGTTGACGTTATTTGTTTTTCCTTTGTCGATTTTTTCTACCTTTGCTATGTTGATGTTATCTGCTTTTGCTATGTTGTTTGCATCTGCTTTTGCTATGTGGATTGCATCTGCTTTTGCTATGTTGATGTCATCCGCTTTTGCTGTGTTGATGTCATTTGCTTTTGCTATGTTGATTTCATCTGCTTTTGCTGTGCTACTCCTGTGTTGATCCAAATAGCCCCTTTTGATGTAATGTCGATTCAGATTGAATTAACTATTTTGTGTTAATCTAAATATTCTCCCACTTTGTTATTTGATGTTTTATTTGATCTAAATAAATTATTCTTTATTGTTACAATGCTGATAGACTTTAAATGATCTTTTAAAAATATAAACTACTTGTCAATTTTTTTTAAATGTAATTAATTTATTTTTATGTTTACTTACACACTCTTAAAACTTGTGTCCTGATCCAAATTATTGATAATTTCGCACACTTTTGCTGTGCTATTTGACTATTGTTTGCCTTATCCTGCTGCTTTTTATGTGTTGATCTAAACTTGATTCTTTGATAACTGTATTGTACTTTTATTTTGATCCAACTTTATCGTTGCTCTCCTGTCCAGTTGTTTGCTTGAAATTGGCATTGTTTCCGTTTGTGTCGAACTAAACTCGCCCTTGCTGCTGTGCACTAGACTTCAGCTTGTATTTGCTTCAATATATATATATATTGTTAATGTCTATACCTATATACTATACATGGCACGAGCGTTCCCCACACATGTCGCAATACTCATACCGTCGTTGTTTTTGCATATTTCATTCTTTTGATTTTTCTTTCTTGTTGACTACGATTTTGTAAACATTTTTTAATACATTTTAAGTTTATTAGTTTTTGTTTATTGTCCCCTTTTTCATTTGTTATTTTGCTTAGCGATGTTATTTCCGACCCCCACTCCCCCTCAGAGAGAGATTTTGTGGAGAGACACAAATATTTACACTACCAAGACAAAGTTTTACCTATTATCCCTGGCCAACTTCCTCTTCTCAATACTCTCGAGTACAATAACTTAAATGACTTGCGACTTATGTACCTACAGAGCCAGGGTTGGATACTTTTACTCTCAAGCGGTCAGCTGTAATAGTAAGATATTCCACAATAAGTTTGATGTGGCAGCTTTCCTCATTTTCTTGTTCAATTTTAACCAAAGCGGTTTATCGTTATCCCTCTTTGTTTTTTTCCTCTCCAACAGTACTCTATTCTCTAACATCATGCTCAGTTCTGAACCAAATAGGACATGGAGTAATCCCTTGCCACCAACTACTCAAACACCAAGCTCACACTCTTTAAACTCTTTGCTTGCTTTAGCTCTACTACTTTTGCTGGTCTGCGGAGATATAGAACTCAATCCAGGGCCTAACCCATATCATGAACTTAAAATTATTCATTTGAACTGTAGAAGTTTTCCACGACATAAAAGTTTAATTGAAGCTGAAAGTCACAAGTTTGACATCATTACTTGTTCTGAAACGTTGTTTAATCCTTCCCACACAAGTAATGAAACTGACCTCCAGAATTTCCATCCCCCAGTTAGATTAGACAGAGTCAACCAGGGTTGGGGTGGTGTTGCTATCTATGTTAAATGTCATCTCGTTTGTAAACCTAGACCAGATCTCCATGTACCCAACTTAGAAACAATATGGATAGAAACCCAGCTTAACAACGAACCATTACTAATAGGATCCTTTTACCGTCAACCTAGTCTGTCTGTTGAATACTGGAATTTAGTTCAAGAAAGCCTTCGGAAAGTCAACAACACGGGCTGCAAATTCATAATACTAGGTGACTTCAATGACGACTTCAATTCTCCCTCTAAACACTTGTTAGATACCCTCGATATGTTTAGTTTAAATCAGCTTACAAACTCAGACACAAGGATAACTGAAACTACTAGCACCTGTATTGATTTAGTAATGACACAGAGCACCAATTTAGTTAAAAACGTAGAAGTACTTCCTGAAATTTGCAGTGATCACTGTGTACCGTGCGTTACAGTTACCAACAGTATCAACACAAAATGTTCATATACAAGAACTATATATAATTATGATAAACTAGACTCTGACCAATTCTGTAATATGCTCTCAGAAATAAATTGGCACGAAAAGATAACAACAGGGAACATACACAAATGCGCCGAAGATTTCGCTGCGTCTTTCTTTGATATAGCCTGTACATGTATGCCTGTGAAAGTGGTCACTATACGTAGCAGAGATGCTGCCTGGTTAACTAATGAAATCCGCCACGCCCTTAAAAGAAGATATACATTATTTAAACATGCCAAACAAACCAATAAAACCAACGATTGGAAAGCATATCGACAATTTAGAAACCAGGTGACGCATAAGATTAAACAAAGAAAATTAGATTTTTTAAACGAATTAGTAGTAGTATGTAGCTCTGCCTTAGAGTTGGGTTTTTTTTTTGGATGCAGCTGACACGGCCGGCTGACGGTCATGACGTCATAGGTGCACATGTACTCTTAGGTCATGATGCCCCACAACGTGAGGGTCTTTGTGACCTGTCACGGATGATGGATGACGTATGGCCCGGGGGGATATATTTTATTGATAGTATGATCGCAAGTGCGCATCTTGATGAATATAGAATGACTCATTGGTCTGGGCGTGAGATCAAGCACCCAAAGACAGCAAGTGCGCGTTTTCACCCAAAGACAGCAAGTGTGCATCTTGATGAATAGAGAATGACTTAGTGGTATGAGCGTTAGATCAAGCACCCAAAGACAGCAAGTGCGCGTCTTATGGTTTTTAGGATCATGTTTATACAGAGCCACATAAGAATATGGAAGGGGAAGAAGAGCCGCACATCAATATAGTAAACGCTCACGAGTCAACGGCGGAAGCATTTCTGTGTCATTTTCTAGACATGTAAGTAAAATATTTTTATAATATAAGCCTAATAAAATTAACTTAAAAAAATTTTTTTTCTTGTATTATTTTTATTTGTTTAATTTTTAATTTTTTATTTTTTTTTGGTTTGACTATGTTGATATATTATAATCATTTATTGTGAGTTATGTTATATATAGCTATCCGGAATATTGGCTAATAATGGTCGAGGACATAGAAGAAATTGAGGATTGTTTGGCATCAGACGATGAAGAGGGCGAGCCACCCACACCACCACCACCATCACCAAACCACGGTGCATAACGATGCTACAAGTAGGTAAAAAAAAAAAATTTTTTAAATAAAAAGACCAACAACAACCAAAAAAAAAAAAGAAAGGAAAAAAAAAAAGTAAAAAAAAAAAGATTGACAACACCAGAAAATAAGATATAAAATAGTTTATTAATGAACATCTTTTTAAAATTAAAAAATTATAATACCAATGCATTATTATTTTTGTGTTTCAGATGCCGTGCGCGCACATACCCACATTATGCATACAAAATAAAAAGTAAGTAAATGAATATTTTATACAAATTTTAACTATATACACATGGATAATACATTTTATTATGACAATATATATATACATTGTTATACAATTTTATAATAAAAATGTTTTTGTTTTGTTTTTGTTACAGGCAAAAAAAAAAAACCAAGCAAACCATAAACCGCCTTTTGTACTATGTAATGTATACTTTTATCACTCTCGCTCTTTTTTTTCTCTCTCGCTGTCTGTCTCGCTGGCGCTATCTTATCCTCAAGCTCTCTCTCTCTCTCTCTCTCTCTCTCTCTCTCTCGCTGTCTTGTGCTCTCGCTCACAGCATCTGTGGTGACCCTGCTATTTTTGAGTCTATCCTGTCTCTTCCCTCCCCTCTCTCTCCAACTCTCTTGCTCTCTCTTGCTCTCTCTTGGTTTCCCAGCTAGTTTTAAGCAAATGTGTAATGATTATTGGGGTGAAAACATCGACCAACTCTTGTTTTAAACATGTAGACAAAATCTTATGAGTAAAATTTATTATAGCTTCTTGTTGTGTATACATGCAACATAAATGTTGGCGCTGTGATGGATGGTTAATTCTGCATCCATGACATTTAGACAAAGCATATTCATCCACTTTTTGACATATTTTATCAAAAAAAGGTTTGACATCATCACTATCCATATTGATAATGAAAGAAAATGTATTATATCAACCGCACTTTTTTTCACATAAATCGAAAAATGTCACTTTTTTTTAAAAGTTGCAACAGCTTTTTACATAAATTGAAAAATGTCACTTTTGTTTAGTTGTATTCAGACAACTTTTGGAACGGATATTGGCTATCCAACGGCAATCTCTTGGATGTAGAGGGTGAATACATAGGCTTTTGAAGAGCAGAGTTCATTCGCTGATGCTGTTGATTATTAAGCACAGTGGTAGTTTTTGTTGTTTCCTTGTCATGAATTATATTTAAGAGTTCAGAGGTGTGAATCAACAATTCGTCGAAAGCAGCAGGCGTCAAAGTGATTCCCCGTCTAGTTGGATAAAGAGGTAAGTCTGAAGAGGATTCGGTTTTGAGTCCGGGCACAAAAGCACGGATATGAATAAACACCTGTTCATTGAACGTAGTCACACAAGCAAAGAGACTATTTCCCAAAGGAAACAATTTTTCACCACTAACAGATCTTTGAATGGCTGAAGACATGATAGCAAAGTGAGTAACCAGTGGCTTTTTATACTGGAGGATATGTGAGAGAGCCTTTTATATACAATGCTAGAGTCACTTCGCGGAGTCTACGAAAAACAAGTCTAAACACGTTTAAATTTGTTGTCCATGATATTTCATCAAGAAACATTGCATCAGCCAACATACCTCATACAAGTCTAAACACGTTTTTATCAGCAAACATTACATCAGCCATTTGGTCAGCATACAAGCAAGTCTAAACACGTTTTATCAGCACACATTTTATCAGCCATTTGAACAGCATACAAACAAGTCTAAACATGCATTTATTTTAGGCATCAACATTGCATCAGCCTGCATATCGTATACAATTTTAAACATGATTTTAAAAAAAAATAATAATATATACAAAAAATCAAGTTATTTTTGCAGCGGGGGCGATAGAAGGGTTAGGTAAAATATAGCCTAGACAAGAGCCCAATAATGCAATCCATAAATTGGTGTCTTTATGACCCACAGTGAGATTATATATAGAAGTGATGACGACCATAAAAATGATCACCATTTGACATCCAAATACAATCTCACCCCTAGGTACTTCACGGCCAAACACATGCCACCATCGTGAATTACGATGAGTGACGCGCATTGTTATGTTAGCTTCTTCTTCTTCTTCTTGAGACATAATTGTAAAAATATCCGATATGGATAGCATACAACAATCAAATGAATACAGCACAAAATCAAACGCATGCTTTATATAATACAATTAAAACGCAAACGGAAGTCGGGGAAAATAGTTTTGTACAATACTATATACAAGGGCATCATTGAAAGGAGTACAAAGATGATGAATAATATCTTCAAACAAAAAGCCTCTACATCGTAACATCAAATATACCACACAAAATTGTCCACAAACGAGCGTATCATCTTGTAAAACAATATCATTATATGTAAATGTACTAGCATAAGTCTTTAAAAATTGTTGACATTCAGGAAAAGGGCTCAAACCATAAGAATCAAAATATTCTGCTGTATTGTGTTTGGGGTCTATATACATTGATACCCAATGAGAACCAGGAAGTACAGACGGATCTAAATTAACCACAAAAGCACTAGGTTTAGTCCATAAACACTTTTGGGTAGCAATTTGATCACGGGCATACACTCCTTTAAAGACTTCACGTGTAAATACATCAAACGTCAATAGTTGATTAATCTGTAGTGTATCCATTATGTAGAAAAATCTACCATAACATTACGATGCTTATCAATCTCTAGCAAGTTATGAAATTCGGCATGGGCAACTATATTAATAGTGTCTGTCAGCGCTTGAGCAAACTGAATTTCCAATCTCATTGTACCGTGTTTTATGAGTTGGCTGTGTGTAGAGTCAGCAGCCTGATCAGGGGTCAGATCAAATACAAACAGCGTGTAACCGCGACCAAATTCATCATAAGTAATATCATTCGCTTCATCTTGCCATGCTTTACCCAAACCTTGAAACATAGAGAGATAAGAGCGAGCATAGCGCCGTCCTTCAAAATCAGGCTTTAGCGGCTTAGACGGTATACTCCGGCCACCCACATGTAAGCATATATAATTTATACTAAAGTGTTGAAAGTTAAAGGGGTTTAGCGCATATCGACCATGAAAAGCGCCATTATTGATGAGCCCTATGACAATGCGGGTGGGTAATTGTCCCAAAAACAGATTTTCTTTATTGACTTGCATGTTTCCCTGGGGTATGGCAAATATTTTGGTAACACCTCTTTTTAGAGGATATTTGGCATTTTCGTTTTGGAGCGTTTGAAGATGTGCCATCTGAATGTTTGGATTAATTTTAACTTTCCTTACAAAAAAGCTCACGTCTTGTAAATTAATTTTAAACCCAGCCCCGGCACCGGCATGAAGACAAAATTCATCCGAGTTTCGTATTAGACGTAGTTTTAAGCTAACACCATTCATAAGTAGTTTTTCTTGTTGACACATGTCTAGATGTAATCGTCCAATTAACTCTGTGGCGCGACTGGCGGCGATCGTTGTAGCACGTCTCTGTAGACCGCTGTTGTGATTTGCCGCCGCATCCATATGTCCTGCACTATCTTTATCCCATAGGGATAATTGAAGATGAGTTTGTTTAGCATCACGACCATGAGACAAGAGTGTTTCTAAATAAGCTCTATAGGCGTAGGTGTTGCTGGATGATGTCACCTGTTGATCATTGAGCGATAGATCAATTTGACTCCATAAAGAGTGTAGCAATAAATTTTCTGGGCCCACAGCAGCATCACCAGCAATATTAGTACCATCCGCATTAAGCACACGAAGTTTAACATAAAGATAAGAGTTACTGAGATCAATGTAGTCTGAATCACCACCAGACACATAAAATTCGATAGGACCGGCATCCGTGATCGTTGAAAGCGGTCTGTGTTCTATATCTTGAGATTCTATAATGGCTGTTTGAGTCGGTGGTAGTTGAAATAAATCCAGTTCTGATTTTAAACAAGGACACGAGTTTTGATGAATGAGTTCGCTCATGGTCGATAATTAATCAAATATATCTCTTCGTCTTTTTTTTCTCAAATGTGTATTGAGAGGTCGATGTATCGGTTGTCGTCGCTTGTGAGGCACTCCTGGAGGTGGTGAAGATGTAGAAGAAGTAGAAGGTGAATTTATAAAATCGTGAGCTACACGCTGTACATGTTCTAGTCCTCTATTTTTTAAAGAGGTAGAGATTTTCTGTCCGCCCACAACATCACCTAAGACATCTGCGCCAAAACTAACCAGTCGTTTAGGAACCTCTCTCTTTAATACCCGTCCAAGGGTAGGTAAAACAGTGGTTCGCATGAGACTACTAAATAGACTTCCGAGGCCATGACCTCGTTGATGTCGTGACCCCGCAAAGTAAGGTAATCCTACACCGCCGCCTGCTTGCGATGTATAATAATCGAGATATATCTTTGGAGAATGATCCGCATAGGGGTGCCTCATTTTTGTGTGTGGATCAAACTAGAGATCGTCGTCGCAACTGAAGTGTTAAGATGACCTCTCCACGATCAAATGGGATCAATTCTCCCGCGCCGTTTCTTATATTTACAATAATATTATCAAAACTATTAAATTTAATCGGAACAAAATGAACATCATGATAAGTCTGAAAGACAATGTCAGAGCTAGATCCGGTCAAAGGTACCATTCTTAATAGTGGAGCCCTCGCGTCTCCCACAATACGATCCTCGGCAATATTGATATATACATATAAACACGTTAGATTGCGGTTAACGTCCGCTACATGTTCTCCATACGCATGTCTTCCTCCATGATATTTGAAATGTTTAAATCCTAACATGTCAGCCAGAGGTTCGTCCATCTTCACCTCAACATCAGTATCCAAAGTCATCATGACTTTATTAATGTCTTTATGATAATAAAACAACTCTCCCCATGCACCATTTTTGTCATATATAACAGGCAGTGGGCGTGAAGGCTTAAAGAGTGGTCGGATTCGGCTGTTGATCCAATCCACTATTTGCTGCAGGCTGTCGTAATGTCCCGACGTCACCGTAATGTGTTGAGTAGTATCTATCTGGCCAGCTTTTTTACGCGTTAGTCGTAAATTCATATTGTTTGCGTTTACATTGATCCAAGACCGTGGATAAATAATTTCACACAAACCCACTTCATATGGACCTTGAAGATCCAAAGGAGGGTCTAATTTTGTAGTAAATGAAGATAAGGTATTGTCAGGATAATGCGTCATAGACGCGTTGCTAGGGAGAGTTATATAAAAACTGCTCATCTTCCTCTTGTGGGTATTTATCCTATGAGCCTTTGTATCGTGTGATTTAGCTTTTATACTGACCGATGTTAGATGCATCAATCCAGCTATTAAAGGCATCTGAATATCCCAGCCATTTGACAAGCACTTGGCGACCTCTACGACGTAATATTTTCTCAATTTTATAGATACCGCTGTCGATCACTTTTTGTAGTTCTAATTCATAAAAAGTTCCTTGAATGAGCTGTCCATTATCGTCTCGTATTTTATATACATAAGGGAATGTTTTTAAATGTCTTTGAGCGATAGTAAACAATTCTTGTGACCATTTAGGTAAATATCCTTTATAAAACGTACGTCTAGATTCTGCAATGCGAACTCGATCACCTACAGAAAACTTGGGTGAAGAAGATCTGACAGGCTTATTGTCCAAAACTTTGGCATACAAAGCTTCATAAACACGATGAATGTTATCTGATGTCACGAGGCGCGGCTGGGTTTTAATAGATCGATGATAGGTTGAGTTATAACTATCTAATAACTCTTGTAACACATCTACATAACGACGTGTATTGTGATGCGTAAAATATCGATACATTTTTCCTTTTAATGTACGATTAAATCGTTCCACCACGGCTGCTTTAATGTCCTCATTTTCTGAAGTAAAATGATGAATTTTATTTTTCTTTAAAAACATTTGAAATGGTTTATTTTTAAATTCTGTTCCTTTATCAGTTTGTAAGTGACGTGGAGACTTTGGGCTTTGTCGTAAAATGTCAGCAAAAGCCTCGATTAAAGCAGCGCTCGTTTTATTTTGAGTGCGCGAGCATAAGCTACTTTAGAAAACACATCAATGACTGTTAAAATATAGCGATGACCCGAGTTGACGTTTTTAAAACGAGATAAGTCACACAAGTCTGCTTGCCACTGATCATAGGGTCCAGAGACGACGATGGATCGTCGAAGAAACTTTTGTCGGGTAGGATGATGCAGAGTGTACGTATCTTGCTGTTGAAGCCATTGCTTTAATCGGGGTTTGTGTTGAGGCAAAGTCGAGGCATGACGTAAATAGGCGCTGGCTCCGCTATAAGCCCCTGGGTAGGCTGGATGAAAATATTCTTTTTTCCATATAGATTCTATGGACTTTTGGGCTGCATGTTGTCGTTTTCGAGCCATGATTCCCAAGCCAAAGCTTTTTTGAGTGTTTTTTTGGCTTGTTTCTTTTTCTTTTTGGTTGAACTTTTGGAGGTATCATTGTCATCAAACATAGATGATGGAGAGGGTGGTGGTGTAGCCCTGATGTCGTCAGCAAACACTTGATGATACCGTTGAATATTTCCTAAATATTGACGAGGGATGTTGGTTTGTTTTAAACCTTGGGCAAAAACACGCCAGCCCGCAGGGGGTGGTAGCAACTGTCTCGCTTTGGTCGAATGTAAAACATCATGAACTAGATCTACGATGTTTGTGTTAGGAATGATGTTGTCCTGCCACACCAGATTGCCCTGACTGGTATACGTCATCACATCATTGTCTTTTAATGCTGCATCAATTTACGCCCTTTGCTACGAAGACTAGCGGGAAGGCTATGAACCACTTCTTCGGTCATATCAGCTAGTGTTGCTGGTGTTGGGAGTGACGCAGCTGCTGACGCTGTTGCTGTATCTATGGATGTAGATGGTTGAGACTGATAGTGATACTGATCTTGATAAGAAAGATATCGTTGCAATAGTTGTTGATACGCTCGCAGTTTTTTGTTCCGTATTGAGTGAAGTCGATTGTAATATAATAGTCATTTGTTGATCCAAATCACTCAGCTGATTTACAAGAGGGGGCGTAGGAGGCTCCGGTCGCAATGGTGTTGATGAAGGTATCATGTTGTCACTCGCTGGAACGAGTTTCATTTTGATGGCGTGTTGCATTTTTTATTATTGCGGTTGTGGAAATAACCCACCTAGCAGTTGTGTAGCTAGTGGTAGCAGCAGTTGTAGAAATCCTCCTTTTTGTATTAATTTTTGTCGTTTGACTGTGTTTGATTTAGGCGCTATCAAACGGCGAAGCTTGTGCTTGTGACGAGCCCATCGTTGTTTCTGACCACGCGATAGTTTAACATGTCCTTTAAGTACATTATGTACCATCTCACACAAACAGTTAATAACACGAGGTTGTTTCAACAGTTGTTGGCGCTGATGTTTTTTTTTCGCACGTAATAAAGGAATCAAAGGTTGAAGTCGAGTCTGAGCACGATGTGTCTTCGCCATGGTAGTCTTTTTTCATCTGAATGTCTCATAACAGATAACACCTGTTTTATATATTGTTTTTAGGAATATAGACGATCGGATGTGGATCAAAAACATGAGTGCGCACACGATAGGTTTCAGGAGTTTGTTGTTTAAAATCTAAAAAGAGGTATCCGTAAGCCTCTCGGGTTGCATCTTGATAGGCCTCACGTAAAAAATGATGTCGTTTAGGAAACGTTTGCATAGCCAAGTGTAAAATTTGATCCGCAGATCGTGGATTTTTACCCAACCACAAATAATGTGCATTTAACGAAATCGTCCGATGATGTTTGCTGGTATGAAATATATTTTGCACCATATAAGCCATACTTATATTTCCGTGATGACATTTTTTAATAAAAAATTCAGCCACACGCTGTTCCATCACAGGATTATCCATATGATCGTCGACCACCAATAAGGTTGCAATAGTCGAATCAAAGTCCACTCCATCTAAACTTTCTACAAAATCAATAGATACGGGACTTGTATCTCGTAGCTGTCCAAATAAGTCTTGATATTGATGATAGACATACACCACTTTTTCAATAGGCGGTTGAATGTGCGTTTTACAATGTTGAATCAATTGTGCAATAAAAAATGTTTTACCACAGCCAGAAGGACCCGCGAGAAGGATCGAGAATGGATGTTGTAAAAAACGCACATCCATGATAAGTCACTCTATCAATGTCAAACAAAAAACATAAAAAAAAAGTTAGAGATCAAGTGGTATGGTAGAGACACCGTCTGACAGTACTTTTCTTTTAGTGTAGAGATAGGATAAACCTCTTTTGGGTTGGATATAAGTTCGCATCACATTTTGTGCGTCAAGACGAAAACCTCGATTAACCACATGATGTGGCGTTTGTGCCGTTAGTACGGTTTCAAAGTTGGCTATGGTTAATGGATTGCACCTTTTTTGCACCCCTTTGCAAGACACCTTAGTGGTTGTATGAGTGCTACATGCGTAGCTTTTGGGTGCCAAAGAGATAATTTTATCAGCTTTGGCTTCCAGCTTCCATAAACCTGGTTCACGCGTTTGGTGTTTATGTGCTGCAGCACAGCATGGGGGTGGTGCTGATGGTGGTGGTGGTGCTGATGGTCCCTGCAGAGATGATGTTGATGGTAGAGGCGTTGGTGTCGATAGTGATGGTGGTAGACTGGCGTTGTTTTTATGCGTTTGGCAATATTGAGTAGGCAACCATTCGTCCCGATGTTTGTTGAAGTGATCCCTCCGATCGGGACGAATGACGTCTTCTAAAGTGTCCCCACTCAATGCCAAATACAACGAGTCAGTGTCGCAGGTGATCAGTTGATAATCGCACCGCTCAATGTAAAAGTCGATAAAGTTGAAATAAAATTGCAGAAGCTTGAGTTTTGCGTACCCGTACACAAATAATCCGATGTGTAGAGGTAGATTTTGGTCGATGCTGGTCAATCGGCACTCTACCTCGTAATAATCATTTTGCACGGGTACGCATCTTTTAAATCGTGGATCGTGGATCGCTTTGGTGGCGCCCTTGGCATCCGTGATGAACGCCTTAGTGTGACGATCACGCCTCATCAAGGTCCGGCCATAGGAGCTGTTGCCCTAGATCAAACAAAACAAAAAAAAAAACCAAAAAATGAGTCCCCTCAAAATAAAATAAAAAAAAAAAAAAAAAAACATGCGCGCACACGCACGCGTGCACGTGTGTAGACACTTTTAGCAATGCCCGGACATGGTATCTTGGTTGCATGGGTTGCGTGTTTTGGTTTTCAATGCATTTTATTGTATTTTGCCGTGCACTTTTGAAAATTTGATCGTGCAGTGTATTAAAAATGGGCATGTATAGTATTAAAAATGAGCATGTTTAGTCGTTCACACATGCATGCACACGTGCATGCGTATGATATTATCGTTGCACGGACATGGTATCTTGGTTGCATGGGTTGCGTGTTTTTGTTTTCAATGCATTTTATTGTATTTTGCCGTGCACTTTTAAAAATTTGATCGTGCAGTGTATTAAAAATGGGCATGTATAGTATTAAAAATGAGCATGTTTAGTCGTTCACACATGCGCGCACACGTGCATGCGTATGATATTATTGTTGCACGGACATGGTATCTTGGTTGCATGGGTTGCGTGTTTTTGTTTTCAATGCATTTTATTGTATTTTGCCGTGCACTTTTAAAAATTTGATCGTGCAGTGTATTAAAAATGGGCGTGCAGTGTATTAAAAATGCGTGCACATGATAAAAAAAGACTCACCACGAGTTTGTAAGCTGCTGCAATGATGGCCTTGTCATCATCCAAGTCTGCTTCTCGTCGGGCGCTGGTCACCTTGTCTGTGAATTTTTGGAAGCAGGGCTGGTTTGTTGTATTGAATCACCTGATGGATTTTGGTGACTCGTAGCCCTTGTTGCAAATACCACTGGAGTAGGGGGGTGATAAGCAATATTTTTTCTCCACGAAAACTGGAAATGAGGGAGCGTTGTGGTTGTTTCAAGAAGCCATGAGCTTCCGCAAACGCCTTCATGTGAGGACCGATGTCATTTCGGCCGATGTTGGTGTTTTTGAAGATTGGTGGAAATTCTTCAAATCGAGGTTTGAGTTGATCCGGTACCTCAATATCAACTTCCACGAATCCAAACATGGCACCAGTCCTCACATGCTCCAAGATCTCCGTTTCGGTCATGCCCCCACTATAGAAGGCGGGTCCAGACTCAACTCGAGGCGCCCAATGTGCCACTTCTTTCTTGTTTTTCTTTCTGTAATCTTGCCATTGGCACTCTCGCATGATGCGTAGATTGATGCCGATTTTTTGTAGATACGCATCTTTTTCTTGTGTGTCGTCGGCTCTCTTCTTTTTTAGGTCGGGGTCCAAATTTTGTGTTAGGCGGCAATCATGTCCATGCCAATAACAGCCGTGAAATTGAAATGCCGTGTTTGATTTTTGGTCCCAACCATCCACGGGAAGCTTTCTTCCTCCTAGCCTTTTTTCTACTCCCCTATTATATTGATGTTGGATGTCTCTCTTTTCTTTAGCTGCTATATATTCTAGCCATTCTAAACAAATCTTACTCTGTCGATTTTTCTTCCAATCTAAATAAAATCCATCTTCTGCCTTTCTTCTCAAATAAAACCCTACCGGCATAGGTTCTGACATACATTTTAGATATAGGCTATTGGCATCATATCCCTCAATGGTCTTGCAGAGTTTTGGAGAAACGATGTTGGGGTCCGCTGATCTGATGTAGGTGACATCTTTTTCATGGTATCTATGAAAAACAATGGCTGGACCACCACACACCGAATCCCGCATTGTATAATACATATCTTTATCCTGCTCATCACAAAGCGCAAAAAATTGCGGCAACTTGAATGTAAAAAGCGATCTGTTAGCCCTGGTAGTGTCACGCCGTCATAGAACATGTCTAAACCCAAGTCTTGAAAAAAATGTGTCTGCTTTTCAATAGCTTCTAAAAATGGCACACAGTCCATGTTATTGTAATGTATGAGCCATTCTCGTAATGTGCTCATCTTTTGGGCATCCCATTCCACTTGACAGCTTTGATATTCCTCTTCCGTGATTGTACTTTTGGTTAGATCACTAAAAAAGGCCTCTCTGGGAGGTAGCTGTGGCTCATCCAATTTGTCCAGTGATGTGATATATTGATAAGGAAAAAATGATTTCTGTAGTGAGCACTTGTAGGCTGCTAAATATTGTCGATAAGAAAAACCAGGCGCCAAATAATTGGTGATGTCTAGAAATCTTAATTTAGCATTTGAAAGAACCAAAAACTGTTTCCCTTTTTTGATCATCCGATTTTTGGAGGTTGGTTTTGTTTTCTTCTTTTGTTTTTTCCGCAAAGACGCCTTTTTTCTCTTCTTCTTCCGTCTGGTGTTATTTCTTCTTCTTCTTCTTCATCATCCTCTTCTTCTGTTTCCTCCTCAGCCTCATGCTTCATCCTCTCTTCAGCATCAGTCCATCTTTCTCCTTATTTAGGTTCACGCCAGGGTCGGGCTCGGTTTTTCACAAAAATATTTGGCCAAATACGGTTTCAAAACAATTTAAATCATATTCCCGCTCGAAAACCCAATCACAGGATGCTTTTCAATAAATGTGGATAATCGATCTTTAAGATCAATGAGTGGGTGAAAATTCACCATGTTCATCAGGTTTCGGCCAATCGCTTCCTAAACGCTTCTTGATTTTTTTAAAGACAGGTTGTGGCTACCTCGTTTAGAAATGGAATTGAGGCTTTTTGGAAAATGGTGTATAGTGCCTCTATGGTTTCAGCACCAACTCTTCCGGGTTTCCCTGTGGATAATCGATCTTTAAGATCATTGAGTGGGTGAAATTCAACATGTTCATCAGTTTCGGCAATCGCTTCTAAACGCTTCTTGATTTTTTTAAAGACAGGTTTTTTAGAATGGAATTGTGTAGGGCTTATTTGGATGGTGTATAGTGCCTCTTATGTTTCACGCACCAACTCTTCCGGGTTTCCTGTGGTGATGAAACATTGTGGTTCTGTAAATCCAGGTACATTGCTACATATACTGATGGAAAGCGGTACGTGCTGCTCTAAAATGTTAATTGTGTAGGGTTATCCTGGATATTTGGTGTATTGGGAAAATACGTCTCTATATCATATACAATTCTATAGGATGAAACTGCAGTTGTAGTGGCAATTTTATGTTTTCATCATCTAATCTCTGTCTTAGTGTGGGTGGCAGTTTATAGATTCCTCCTGGAAATTTTTCACGGGTTTGAGCCCCTTTACATTTCACAAAATGATCACACAAACTCCTGGCTGCCCTAAAATGGCGATCACATTTACTGCAGCTATAAGTCTTTGCATATACATTCAAGTTTTTAATATATGAAAAATGATTTTGAAACTGATTAATATATAGTGTCTCGGAGTATCTGGTTAACGAGCGTCTCACTAATGTGCTGTAGGTAACTCGGATTCTTCGTCTTTTTGCAGACTAAAGATAGTCACATTGATTTCAAAATGTTTCTCAAATCTGTCAAGGTCCTCTAGATTTATACCTTCAAATGTTTTGGGATCACCCTGAGGTAAAAAACTTTTAAATAATGTCTTTGCACTTCGTTCGCAATTTTCTTGATTCGCTCCTCTTTTTATCGCTAAACAGCGAAATAAACACAAATTATCTTTGATAAGATGCCGACCATCACGTTTTTATGAGAGAAATAAGTCCTCGATTTTCTGTTAAAAATAATGGAAAATCGGCGGGTGGAGCTCCCAAAAGACGATGTTGACGTTTAAATACAAAAAATTCAATATTGGTGATCCACTCCAGAGTCCATTCTCTGCAAAATAAAATAAAAAACTATAAGTACTTTTTTCTTTATCTCAAACAAACAAAGCAAACAAACAAACAAACAAACAAACAAACAAACCAACACACAAAAAAAATTTCCTATCATAAATATTTAATGGTTTACTTACGTGTTTTCTCTTTGTATGGTAGCGAGGTTCTGGTAGTCGATGTTGTCAAGGTCGCTTAGAACTGTTCCCAGTCTTCACGATTGTTTATAGAAATGGGATTTTCAAAGAGTGCCGCGTTGTTCACACATGCATAGTGGTACTTTATTTCTCCTGAGCGTTGATTTTTTAAAATCACTCCTAAGCTGGCATTAATTTTAAAACAGAAGGTCTGGTTTTGATAAATTGAATTATTTAATTGTTCGTGGGTCAACAAACCGTTTTCAAAACCAAAATTATAACGTTCTAGCACAGGTCCACGGTAAATATAATTGTTTATATATCGGCTATTATTCACATAGCACTGAAGAATTGGGTCGTGGTCGCCAATAAAATGTACTTCTTCTAAAAGACTGTTAATAACAGCGTCTGAACTATTATTTACAAGCACTTGATCCAAGTTGTTGTCTTCAAAATCATCCCTGTTAATAACAGCGTCTGAACTATTATTTACAAGTACTTGATCCAAGTCGCTATCTTCAAAATCATCCATTTTAAAAGGCTTGCCATTTCAAAATTCTTTTCACAAAATATGCCACCACAAAACTCGCCTTTACTTTTTCTTGGATACAACCGCTCTTTATATACCCTGTGCTTGTGTCGGCTTCTTCTTGATCCGTCCTTTCGTTAATCCTAGATAAGCCTTCTAGATATATATAATACATCATTTTGACATTTATGCGAGGTACTAAAATTGTGTTGGCCGCTATCGGCTTTTGATCCGTCCTTTCGTTAATCCTAACTATGCCTTCGGGATATATATAATACTTTATTTTGATATTTATCTGTGGTACTAACATTTGGCTGGCTGCTATCGGCTTTTGATCCGTCCTTTCGTTAATCCTAACTATGCCTTCGGGGTATATATAATACTTTATTTTGATATTTATCAGTGGTACTAACATTTGGCTGGCTGCTATCGGCTTTTGATCCGTCCTTTCGTTAATCCTAACTATGCCTTCGGGATATATATAATACTTTATTTTGATATTTATCAGTGGTACTAACATTTGGCTGGCTGCTATCGGCTTTTGATCCGTCCTTTCGTTAATCCTAACTATGCCTTCGGGATATATATAATACTTTATTTTGATATTTATCAGTGGTACTAACATTTGGCTGGCCGCTATCGGCTTTTGATCCGTCCTTTCGTTAATCCTACCTATGCCTTCGGGATATATATAATACTTTATTTTGATATTTATCAGTGGTACTAACATTTGGCTGGCTGTCGTCGTCTTTTGATCCGTCCTTTCGTTAATCCTAACTATGCCTTCGGGGTATATATAATACTTTATTTTGATATTTATCTGTGGTACTAACATTTGTTGGGCCTGATAAAAATTAGATCTCACACCCATTAACCCATGCTTTTAACCATTCGCCCTATCTATATTCAAATGCTTACATCCGATATTGCTAAGCAGGTCTTTCCATACTTTTCCATAATTATCCATACACCATCGAGGCATATATCATTCATCATTTTTGATATTTTACTGCACAATGTATCTAGATATAACTATTAATGTATACAACCACAAAAAGATGCGCACTTGCTGTCTTTGGGATGCTTGGTCTAAATAAAAAATAAAAAAATTGCTAAATACAAAAAAAAGACGCGCACTTGCTACCTTTGAGTGAGACGCGCACTTGCTGCCTTTAGATGTTTCATCTCACGCTCATATCACTAAGTCATTCTCTATTCATCAAGATGCGCACTTGCTGTCTTTGGGTGAAAACGCGCACTTGCTGTCTTTGGGTGCTTGATCTCACGCCCAGACCAATGAGTCATTCTATATTCATCAAGATGCGCACTTGCGATCATACTATCAATAAAATATATCCCCCCGGGCCATACGTCATCCATCATCCGTGACAGGTCACAAAGACCCTCACGTTGTGGGGCATCATGACCTAAGAGTACATGTGCACCTATGACGTCATGACCGTCAGCCGGCCGTGTCAGCTGCATCCAAAAAAAAAACCCACTCGAATTAGACCAAAAGGCATCTGACCCTACACAGTTTGGAACCAAAGACTGGTGGAAATTAGTTAAAGCTTATATGAACAAAAAGGGCATCTCCGATAGCATACCACCAATCCTATTCAACGGAAAACTATGCAATACCAATGAGGAAAAAGCAAATGCTTTTAATGAATATTTTATCCAACAATCAACCTTAGAAACACCTGATGACGACCCTCCTGAGCTGCCTTACCTAGAAAATGAACTTAATGAAATTGTAATTACCCCATCAGAAGTAGCCAAAGTTATAAAACATCTAGACCCAAATAAAGCTGTTGGCCCAGACAAAATTCATAATAAATTACTGATAGCAGCGGTTGATGTAATTTCTGAACCGTTAAGTCTACTTTTTAACCGCTGTTTGTCGGAAGGACTGTTCCCAGAAACTTGGAAAATAGCACATGTCACGCCAATTCACAAAAAAGGTCCCACTGAATTATGTACTAACTACCGTCCTATCTCACTTTTAAGCTGCATCGGAAAAATCCTTGAACGTTGTATCCATATCCATTTGTATTCATTTTTTAACAATAACAATATTCTAACTCAATCTCAGTCTGGATTTATACAGGGCGATTCTACTATTAACCAGCTAATTTTTATTTATAATGACATATGCCTGGCCTATAACCAAGGAACAACAAACCAATCTATCTATTTCGATATATCCAAAGCTTTTGATAGAGTATGGCACAAGGGATTATTAGCTAAACTAGCAGCTATAGGTATAAGAGGCAAACTTCTTCAGTTTTTTGTTGACTATCTTAAAAACCGTAGACAAGCCGTCGTCATCAAAGGCAGTAAGTCAACCTACAAACCCATCTCCGCAGGCGTACCTCAGGGGTCTGTCTTGGGACCTTTATTATTTCTTGTATACATTAATGATATTGTTGTAAACATTGAATCCATCATCAAACTCTTTGCTGACGACACTAGCATATCTCTAGCCCTAAAAATCCTGACATTCGAGCCGAAATTCTAAATTCAGACCTAGAGAAAATTAGCAATTGGGCAAAAAAATGGAAAGTAATTTTCAATGAACAAAAAACCGAACTCTTAACCTTTAAACGTGACACATTGCCAATCTATCCTCTAATATTTAATAGCACGACATTGTCTGAAATTGATCACCATAAACATCTAGGCCTGACATTGCAAAACAATTGTAAGTGGGATATACACATAAATAGCATAATTAAGACGGTAACTCTTCTACTGGCATGCTTACGGTCATACAAATACAAACTGTGCAGAAAAGCCCTCGAAGTCATGTATAAGTCCTTTGTTTTACCTCATTTTGATTATGGCGATGTAATATGGGACAATTGTACTGACGCTCAAGCTACTTCCCTTGAAAAACTTCATCTTGAAGGGATTAGAATAATTGTAGGGGCAGTAAAGGGAACTAGCCATGAATCCTTGTACAGGGAATCCGGGCTCTGCCCATTGAAAGAAAGACGTAGGCGGCACAAACTACTTACCTTTCATAAAATGGTCAATGAGCGCTGTCCTGAGTATCTTTCCGACTTGGTCCCACCGCTTGTTTCGTCAGTTAATCCTTACCACCGTCGAAGGCCTTTCGAGCGTAGAGTCCCCGCACACAACATTGAAATCTACAAAAATTCCTTTGTCCCCTCTTCTACTATCATGTGGAATGAACTCCCTGAGGAAATTCAAGCCAATCCGTCAGTCAGCCTATTTAAACGACATCTCTCCAAAGACGACTCTGCAGTCCCGCCTTTTTATTATCATGGTGCACGACAACAACAAATTATCCATTGCAGGCTTCGGCTGGGTGTAAGCAACCTTAACTACGACATGTATCGTCGCCATTTGATAAACGACCCGATTTGCCGTTGCGGACACCCGGCCGAAACGTCTGAACATTTCCTGCTTTTTTGTCCTTTGTTTGACGATGCCCGTATTCAAACGATTGGTCTTCTAGATCCTATCCTAAGGGAAGTTAATACCTTACTCTTTGGAAATGCAGAATTGTCATTGCAAGAAAATGCCAAGACGTTTTCAACTGTTCACACATTTTTACTTTCATGTAACCGATTTTGACCGCATATTATATTATATTATATTATATTATATTATATTATATTATATTATATTATATTATATTATATTATATTATATTATATTTTCAAATGTTATTTTCAACGACTTTCCACATACTTCGCTTTCTAACTTTGATCTTTAACACACTCATTAGTTTCTTCCCACAAGTATAACTCTCTCACACCCGCCCCTCCCCCTCCACGCCCTACCCCTCTCCCCCACCACCATCATGCACCCCCCCCCCCTATTTTTTTTTTCTTGTCTTCCCCTTCACTTGGAAATCTTTTTTTTGTCTACAATTTCCTTTTCTTTTTATAAAAATTTCTTTTTTTTTTTAATTTCTTGTATTTCTATCAATGTTCTGTTGTTGTTTCCTGTCGTCCGCCAGTGATATTTTGACACATTATTATGATTTGGGTAGTACTTATTTAAGCCTTGTGCTTTTGTGCGCCCTGATGTTTTGCCTTGTAATAATATCTGGTTTGTTTGTTGAATAAATTTATGTTAAAAAAAAAAAAAAAAAAAAAACTTCGAGAATCAAGCGATAGATGCAGGGTAGATATATAAGAGTGATGTGACTCGCGCCGCGACTTGGCGGTCCAATGACGCCGGTCTAAGTGGGCTAAGTTACATTCTCTATAGCCAGTTCTGCCTGATACTATCGGGTGTGCACGTCTCAAGGATGTTAATTTAATAACTGCGAACATTTCCTTAGAGAGCTGGTCAACTAACATCTGGCGTTGTTCAATACTGTCTGTTTATCTCTAAGCTAAGTTACAACATCTTTGTCCTCAACAGTTCTGATATTACATCATCATCAGCATCATCATCTATTGTCATTCATCTCTTCTCCCTGACAGCATCACCGATGTTTTTTTGTTTGTTTTTTTAACGCAGGTGGTGAACGATTGATTATTGAAATCTAATCTCAATCTAATTTGAATTAACTCGCTGCGCCCAAGGCAGTAAAAGGGCGCCTCGGGCGGCATGAGTTAGATCCTGTATGGGCCAGCGCCTTGAGCAGCTGTTGACATGGAAAGGCGCTATATAAGAACGATTGTTTTTGTGACCTCTCTTCTCTCTGAACTATTCTCCAGCACCACGACAACTCTGCCTGTTGATGACAAAACAAAGTAAGTTCAACGACGCCAGTTTTGAGAACCTTTCGTGCCTGGCTGATCTTTTGCCTGTTTGTTTTTCGATGACTTACGTGCCTGGATCTCCTAATTTAAGGATGCCTGACTTTCAAAATTCACCCTGAAAACGCGTATCATCGTGTTTAACAACAACAACAACAATAATAATAATAATAATAATAATAATAATAATAATAATAATAATAATAATAATAATAATAATAATAATAATAATAATAATAATTGTATTTATACAGCTCATTTGCAAACAACAGTCTGTTCAAGGCCCATGGAACACAGGCACGCGTACAGTACAATAGAGTAAAATCAATAAATACACGTACTCGCATTGTGTTTTGTATGATAATGTAAAATATATAAGGAACAATTATGACCCACTCACCCCTACCCCCACTCCCACCGGCACCCCCCAAAGTCACATGTTTTGTCTGCACAATACTATTGCCCATCCGTTTTCTTGTCAGTAGCGGGCTAACTCACAGACCACAAATAACCGGACAAGCATCTCATTGCCGAGAAACAGACGAACCGCAGGCAGAACTCCCGTCGCGCATGCGTCAGTTGACTAAGTCAACCTACGCATCCGCATTTCTTTCCACACACAACGGCAATGGCGATCGACACGGTTTTGCAAGCAAAGAGGAGCAAACATTGTTTGAACACCAAGAGTTTCTTGCTTGAACCTGCTTATGGTAAATAATCTTGACAGTTACTTATACTTCTGTGATTTCTTCTCCGTTCTATCATTCCACTGCATGAAGTTGCAAATCGAATCCGAGTACTTCCTAAAAGTACGTCTGCTACAGCTACTTTCTTTTGGTTACGATATACTGTATGCAAGAGGTCCCGAATAGATCGCAACATACACATTTTGAATATAGGTGGACAGACATACATATAGTACATTTTGTGCATATGTTTTGTGTGTGTAACAATTTAGGACTCGTCTGGCACAGATTTGCAAAAATCCTCAAAAGCTTGATTTTTGGGTAATAGACCTACGTAATATAGTCTATACTTGCAATGCTATGCTCGTGTACAGTGTGGGCCAATAAAATGTTACCACTTTTTTATCGTACATAAGTTTTTACAATGACAACGTTTTCAAACATTTTCTTCACAGGAATGTCACGGAAGCACCAAGTTATCATTTGATACCAAAGATTTCCCACTTTTTCACTGTGTTCGGTACACAGTTTAATCATTAATTGATAATATGCTCAATCCACGCTCCTCTTCCCTGGATTACAGTTGCAACACGCACATTGAAGTTTGTGATGACATTGCCACACAGCTCAAGTGATATTCTCCGAATTTCCAGATGGATATTGGTCTTCAGGGCCCAATCGTCTGTGGGTTGTTGTAGTACATTCTCTCCTTCATGTTCCCCCATAGGAAGTAGTCTGCGGGAGAAAGATCAGGGGAGTAGGCAGGTCGTGAGTTGTCTGTGCGCCATGAGATAAGCCTCTCTCCAGGAAAGAATTGTTTGAGGAAATCCAGTGAAAAAATTTATTATGTTTGGTATGAAATTATAATTTAGACACTTTTGTGAATAAAATTTTCGAAAACGTTCTCATTTAAAAAAAAAACAACAACTGATTTCCGTTAAAAATAAAAAGTGGTAACATTTTATTGGACCACCCTGTATATCAAAGTAGCGTTGCCTTTTTTTTCTGGTTGAAGACTTCAGACTGCTGCTCGTAACTATTTGAAGTATTCTAGTGTACATTATATACGCTTTGTTATGTATTGACTTGCTATTCTCTAAGCATGGCTTGTACCACTAGATGCATATTAACAAATTGATGTTATTTTCAGTGTTGAAGCCAGTATTTGAAAAACGGTTTATCCATCCAGTACTACATATTGTTGTGTTGTTGTTGGTTGTTTGTTTGTTTTTTAAGTGTGTGTGCCTTTTAATTTGCAGTGCCTGTTGAAATTGCTTTCAGCACAATTCACAGCGTGAACAAGCTACATCTTCCACTTTGAGTCCTTTGGTTGGCGAATGGAGAAAAACGACAGCCCTTTGTGCTTTCCGTTGCATGCCCCACAACCCACAATCGTACAACTTCCACCAGGTATAATGCAAGACAAAAGATCCACATTACAAACTGCACCACTAAGCAAAATCATAGATCGTTAAACACATTCCATGTGAAAAGCTCTGCGATGTACGGAGCCGGAAGACTCGACTGACCAAGGCGCAAGACTAGTTGCGTGACGAGTGCAGAGGCCGGAAGTAGTGGAGAGAGCAGTCCGGTTATTTGTGGTCTATAGTTAACTGTCTTGCTCGCTAACCAGACCTCCTGCCTTGTGCTGAGCGCATGTCGCAACCCCACAATAGTCTGACATGTGGAAACCCTGCTTCCGGCATGTATTATTTGCTCGCGCGGATGAGCACGCGAACCACAGTGGAAGCGATAAGGCTACGTGCGCAGTATAGGGTCTGACTCATTCTCTTCCTCATCGTCACGGCGCACTACTTTAATAAAACATCGTCTAAACTAAAAGAGCCCGTTATGTGTAACATTATTATTCAGAATCAGATCTGAATTCTTTGTTTTATTTTTGTCAGCACGTGTTAAAAATCAACATGTGAATGTTAAATTAAGTAATAATAAAATGTGGATCTTCATAATTGATCATACATTACAGCATCCGGAGGACTCCCTCCCTTCAAAAATGTTAGTGGAATGCAGTCAAACTAAAATTTAAAAAAAACAACAACAGTCGGTTTCCTTTCCGTCCTCTAATAGCGATCTCTCTGCCTTTACACCACATGTTTGAGTGATAGATGTGATTTCGTCGTGTTTGATTGGGTGAAACATGTGAGCGTGTATGTTGGTACAGATCGCCGCGGTTTGAGCCCGATTGGGGATTTGGGGGAAAAGCGCGTATTTTGCATCCGATTTATTAGTTTGATTATTGCTGTTGTTGTTGTAATAATAATAGGCTAATAATAATAATAATAATAATAATAATAATAATAATAATAATAATAATAATAATAATAATAATAATAATAATATTTATTTATTATTATTATTATTATTATTATTTTTATTATTATTATTATTATTATTATTATTATTATTATTATTATTATTATTATTATTATTATTTACAGAGGCCTAAAGTTACCCCCACGCAGGCTCCCTCACATTATCGACACTCCTTCGGATGAGAGTATAAACCGAGGTCTAGTCTGTGCACGCACGCATTCCATCGCATGGACGTTAAAGATTCTGACGCTCATGTCCTAGACGGGTGAGTGCCGGCTACACAAATACACCCAGCACGCACTAGGTCCTTTCTCCCCATCCCAGGTCGACCAGGGTGGTGCTCAGGCGTCTGGGCGCCAGACTCTGCGCCCAAAGGCTGCAAGTGGGTGCATCGGGCGGTGTTAGGGTGATCCTGTACCGGCCAGCGCCTTGAGCAGCTCTTAAGCTGGAAAAGCGCTATATAAGAATGATAAACTCAAAAAAAAACACTCGCCTGATCTGACGTCACTGTAGACGCGGTAATAAAGCAAAACGACGTACGCTCGACAAAGTTTTCTATATCAATTATGCACACACACATGTCTTGCTCTGTCATAATTCACTTGCCCATAAAACCCTCTGCGCACTTATCAACGGACGGGCATTTAAAGCCTTTGATTGGGTTCTATGAAATTGGATGTACACTGTGGAAAAGCGTTGACGATAATATGTACGATCATTGATGATGATAATATTTATGATGATGATGAGGAGGAGGAGGAGGAGGAGGAGGAAGAGGAGGAAGATGTAGTCATGTGTAGCGCAGGTCTCCACACACAGACAAGAACAGTTCATGCTTGTTGTGCTTACAAATAAAATACAATTTAAAACAAGATATTACATGGCAAAACAGATGCTGAAATGAGGTATACACTATAAAACAGACTAGTGGAAATGACGGTTTTTTTTTTTTTTTTTTTTTTTTTTTTTTGAGTAAATTTACGTCCCCGGACACATTAAGCGTATAAGAGACGGGTGAACCACCACTTGTAATGACGTGTTAGTTAGTTAGTCATTGCTTATAGGGTCGAGCGGACTGCAAAGAGCTAAATCAGGACCACAACTTGGTTGAAAGAGGGCTGACTCCTGATCCGTATAAAAGATCTACTGAAACAACCTAATGATAACACTAAAGGCACTCCACCAGCCGGCCACTTTACAATAAAGGCATCCAAAGCAGGAGATACTGAGGCTATACTCTAATTTATCGAACCCCCGTTTAAAAAAAACAACAAAATAGAATATAAACATCATTATAAAATATTAACAAAACACATACATATAAAATGCTTACATTGCTAAATAATAATATGATAGAACGCCCTAGACACCATTTGGCAGAAAGCGTCCAATATCCCCAAGCTGACCCAACAGACCCCACACGCAAATGAGGAGTTTGGGAGAGTTTTCCAGAAAAAAAATGAGGTGACTGCTCTAGCGAAGTAGGTAGTAGATTGCTTGAAAAAAAGATTAGGAACGAGAAAGAACAAATGAGAATGGCAGAAACAGTGGTAATTTAAGGCACTAAATTTCAACAAAATGGGGATACTATTTATATAGAAAACCCCTGCACCCCCACCGTGGTGTTGAAATGACTGATCGTCATTGATCATCAAAGACGATGAAGGGGAAAAGTGATAATATGTTTCATTTATATTTTATTATATCGTGTATAATAATGATAATCGACGTCGAATTGAGAGAGATTGAAGTTGAATTGTGAAAGGGAAAGGAGAAGAGGGTGGGTGGGGGTGGGTGGTGGAGGGGGGTTGATCTCTCTCTGTCATTGTTGCTGCTGCGGACCAGGTCGACTGCTCTAGCTCTGGCACCAAGAGAAAGGAAAAAAGGCACGGCCACCAGATGTCGCGGCGGCCATTATTCCGTCGACAAGCACGCCCTCTGGTGGGCGAAGGCAGTGACTTCCGGTAGACGAAGCAAACATGGCGCTGTCTGTAATCTGATTAGCTGTTAATCGACTGACTCGCGTGGCGTGCCTCCCGCTTCGTGCGGGCCAGGGCTAACTCGTATTAACTCCTATCACCTCCTATCAAGCAAATTGCAGGGCGGGTCGACAGGCGGAGTGTCTGCCATTTTCCATCAGCATGGCCAGGACGAACAGAAGAGGCTTCCTAAACAAACATACAAAGTAAGGTTTGCATGATGATAATGATGATGATGATGATGATGATGATGATGATGATGATGATGATGATGATGATGATGATGATGCTGATGATGATGATGATGATGATGATGATGATGATGATGATGATGATGATGACGACAACAACAATCGCCATCATCGTATATGAAATTGTTTTTGAGCCTTCCCCAAAAAAGTTTGCATGTTAACAAAACTAAAACCAGTTAGAAGTATGCATTCGTACATTCATGCATACTGAAGAAGATTTTGTAAACAAAATGGAAAAAAATGTAAATAAACGAATTACCAGTCCTCTCAATTATTAATCATTACAATTTTGTTGTTGTTGCTTTGATATGACATTAATTACATTTATGTAAGTCGCAGTGCCGGAGATTTAATCTCAAACTCTCCAGAAGAAAAAAAAGAAAAAAACAAGGAGTGCTCGGCTCTAACAGGTGCAGAGTTCCCTCGCGTGCTCTCTCTCTCTCTAATAATAATAATAATAATAGTAATAATAGTAATAGTGATATTAATTAATTTTAGATTTTTTTTTTTAAATCTAAAATCTAATGGTGATAGTGATGATAATAATAATAATAATAACAATAATGGTGTAATGGTGATGGTGGTAGTGATGATAATGATAGTAATAATGATAATAATAATAATTATTATTGTTGTTATTGTTAGTAGTAGTAGTAGTAGTAGTAGTAGTAGTAGTAGTAGTAGTAGTAGTAGTAGTAGTAGTAGTAGTAGTAGTAGTAGTAGTAGTAGTATAAGGGTGAAAGATAGGAAGTGGGGGGTGGTTGCCTAAAATTGTTTAAAGATAATGAAGATGATGTTGGTGTGGTTGTGTGTGCACGTGTGTGTGTGTACATGTGTGTGAGTTTAGTGATTTCCAAGTTAATGTTAAAGATCCTTTACTATGTTAATTTGTTAAGGGACAGATTGGAAGATTAGACCGTATCCTTAGTCTAAAATCTTGATCCCTAATACAAAAAAGATTTTTTTTTCAAAAAGGTTCTCTCTCTCTCTCTCTCTCTCTCTCACACACACACGCCCTCACACACACACACACAAACTTAAAACCAAGTTTCAGAGAAAAGTGCGCCAAATAAAGAACAACATGAAAATAAAAATATTACGTCACCACAATGAAATAACTCTATATACAAGGCTATATGTACACTCTCATAACATTCAAAGTTCAAATGAAACGTAATAATAATAATAATAATAATAATAATAATAATAATAATAATAAAAGGTGACGTCATCATGATGACATCACTCGATTTGCATAAGTTTGGTTTTAAAGTAGGAGGCATAGGTAAAATTCCAGTGTATACCAAACGTGAACCAAATCCCTCCAGTAGTTTGAGAGAAAAATAGGATTAGAAAAAAAAAATCACACGATGACGTCACTCGAAGTACTATAGTTTTGTTTAAGGCTCAAGGTATCTATACACTCTATAAACGAAGCTTTAAAAAAGTAAAATTTTATTTTAAAGAATTACGTCCCGGTGATTACCTCATTCGATTTGCATAAGTTTGGTTTTACCTTGGAGGCACACGTAAAGTCTAAGGACATACCAAATTTGAACCCTTCAGTAGTTTGGGAGAAATTAGGATAAGAAAAGAAAAACACAAACAAATTATGACATTACCGTGATGACGCCATGCAGCATGCATAACTTTTTGTCATCTGGAAGGGTTCACTATTTCCTAACTAAACACCATGTTGTAAGAAATTTGCTCTTTAGTTTCAGAGAATGTTGCGCAAATGTCACCTCCGGACGCCGGACCGACGGACGGAGGTCGGACGCCCAAAACCCAAAACAGTAGTTTCCGAGCTCTACAGATCGGGAACTAAAAACTCATCAAGAGACAGGTTTCCAGTTGGTTGAACGTTGGAAGCGTAGCACAATATCTAACAAGAGTATGGCCAGGAATTTCATAACTGTGAGGGGAAGAGTAGATGAAGCTGCTTGCTGCGTATTGCATTCTGTTAAAAAGTTGAACGTATTAAGTTAATGTGACGTGTCAGCTGCAGATAGTAGCGTGCAGGATGGTGTGTAAGCTTTCACTATAAGTCAGATTTTAGTTCAGTGGAATTGAAGGTGGATGGCAGCTAAATTTCTTGTAAATGAAGTACAAACTAACTTTGTGGGATAAAAAAGCGTTAATAGCGGTAACACTCTTCAAGCACTCAAGCATAAAACTACTCCTTAGGGTGAGAGTATAAACCGAGATCTAGTCTGTGCATGCATCGCACGGATTCTAAAGATCCTGACGCTCATGTCCTAGGCGGGTGAGTACAGTGCCAGCTACACCCAGCACGCACTAGGTCTCTCCTCACCAATACCCGGTCGGCCAGGTTTGTGCTCAGTTGTCTGTGCGTCAGACGATTCGCCCAAAGGTTGCAAGTGGGCGGATCGGGCGGTTTTGAGTTGGATCCTGTATGGGCCAGCGCCTTGAGCAGCTCTTGAGTTGGAAAACGCGCTATGTAAGATGACCTAAATACAAATGAATGAATAAACAACATAAATAAATACATAAAAAGCCAGCAAGTACTGTACTTCCCTAACGTGAACTCGCGAAGTCTCGCTTACGCTACACCGCAGAGGGCGGAACGCGGCTGCGACAGGATGGGAATCGACAATTCTCTCCCTTTAACCGTGTGTCGCTGCCGTCAGGAGCTGAGGTCTCTGGGGAGCCAGACATCGATACACTGTCTAAACACAATAATGACTAGTTTTCCCGTCCTCCCTTTTTCCCCTTTCTCTCCTCCTTCTCATCCGCTCTTTCCTAATATAGAAACAGTTTTGCTATGCATTTGTACACTACAGGCAAATAAAAACTATCACATTTGTTTTATTGAGTTTTTTTTGGTTTGTTTGTTTGTTTGCTTTTTTTTTTTTAAGATCAAACATTTGATGAATTTAAAAGTTGCACCAAACGGTCAAAATAATGTTGAGAAGAAAACAAATTTCAGATCCTGTTATGAAAAAAAAAAGGTTCTCTCTAGGCGGCTGGTATAACGATTGTTACGGTAAATGTTTCTTAAGTTCCAGATCGACGGTAAGGGTCAGACACTTTTTGTTTACAACTCTAGAGGTCTAGAAAAACGCAAAGAGAACATTTTTACAAACGTGTCTGACCCCTGCCTCAAAGAATCGTAGATCTTGGTACTTAACAAGAATGTTTATCATGTCAATTATTATACCGGCTGTCAACGCACGGGAGGATACTCGTGCGGCCATTTTCCCAAAATACGTAATGATTTCAGGGAGATGCCGCATTACCTCCCGCGGTTGTTTCCGTAGAAGTTAATCCTATGTGGTATGTGCAGTTGGAGAGAGAATAACAGCACCAAAGACGAAAACACGCTGCACTTGTACTTTATACTTGAACACGCTGATCATGATGACACGGTTCGCTATTTACTCAATGATTATGAATAATGATGGGTGATGAGATAAATAAATAATCGAATTTACTGCAGCCTTGTTGATCCTTGTATTATTCCAGTATTTGTTGATGACAATGTAGATCAAGCGAGTGAAACTGAGGTATGTCTTTGGGGATAATATTAAATCTTTTACTTATCTTGATTTCTCCTATTGAAGCGGAGATGAACGTATATGTCACAGGCGCTTGTATCTGGACACGCGAACCAAAGGGAGACGGGTCACAGGCATAGGCGCTCGCGCGTCCAGATACAAGCGCCTGTGGTATATGTTGTCTATAATCCGCCTGGGCCTCGTTTCCAACGACTTTACGTACTCGCCATTGCTGCGGTCTCTGTTGTGGATCTCACTTAAATGTCTGTTTGTCTGTCTGTCTGTATGTCTGCCCCTCTCTCTCTCTCTCTCTCTCTCTCTCTCTCTCTCTCTCTCTCTCTCTGTCTCTCTCTCTCTCTCTCTCTCTCTCTCTCTCTCTCTCTCTCTCTCTCTCTCTCTCTCTCTCTCTCTCTCTCTCTCTCTCTCTCTCTCTCTCTCTGCCCCTGTGCTACTTCTGCATCTATGACTATGTTGTTGCTGTGTCGGTGTTCTGGCCACTCCGGTGTTACCGCTGCTTCTGTGCCGTGGCGGCCTCTGTGCTGTTGCGGCTCCGTATTGTCGCGCGATGGCGCTTGAAGATTGAACCCAACGGTTCGTGAAGAATTGCCTCCAACTTCAGTAACGGCCGGTCGACCACCTTCGGTCACTGCTCCTCACCCCGAATCAGTGAAAAGCTCAGATGGACGCTCTGCAATGGGTCGCCTTCAGCAGCTGATTCGTGATGTCCGTGCACCCATTTGGTACGTCCCTGCACCCTCTTGGATAGCTTAATACCGGCTTGCCTTGCAATCGTTTACTGTGTTAGATGACTGACGGAATGATGTCCTCTCTGGTCCAAACCTCTCTTATCAGTAAAGATTTTCCATTTTGCTTCCAAGGTGTCCTGGTCACGGAAACCAATCATCAATCATCAATTTGCTATATGACGCAATCGATCTGTGACGTATTAGACGAAGACGTCAAAATCGCAGACTATGAAATTCTATCGAGACTGAAGATTTAAAGGTTCCCTTACATTGTTTTTATGAACATTAAAGAAACAAAAACGAAGTTACAATGCCTAGAGAGGACATTTTCCTATCAGGATCTGACATCCGTTTTCTTCTCAAAATTATTTTGATCGTCTGGCGCAACTTTTAAATTCAACAAATAGTTTACCTTCTTACAAACTCATAGTGTGATAGTTTGCATTTGCAGGTAGTGCATATGTATATATAAGCTTATACATACGTGGGTACGAAGGAAACAGAAGCGGAGGGAAGTGATGAAGTGATGATGTAATGTGGGACACACACCGTCAAAATTCAAAATTATCTAGTTTTCCCAAGTTACTTCTCGTTTTCTCCATTACACACTTCAAATTGGTCTCCGTACTTAATATTTATATTTATCTTTAATGTCTGTTGAAAATAGAATTGACTACAAATTAGTACAATGTATCTGAGAGTGAATGAGGCAACGACATATTATGAGGTTACATGTAGGCTTATAGCCTACAATGATCCCCATCCTTGTAAATTAAAAAACAAATTCAATGTAAATCCGAACCTTATTACTCTATGCATGATGGTGTGTGTGTGTGTGTGTGTGTGTGTGTGGGTGTGTGTGTGTGTGTGTGTGTGTGTGTGCGTGTGTCTCTCTCTCTCTCTCTCTCTCTGATAATATAGTTGTTTTCTATATAACATAATTTTTAATCTATAAAATAATATGAAACATTTCTGGTGGGACTCCACAGTTCATTAAAAGGCATAGCGAAACCCGTTCCTACCGTTCAAAATGACAAGCTTGTTCTGCATATTAATAATTGAATTCAACAGATCAAAGCCGGAATTATTTATGATTGAGTGAAGGAAGGCATGGCGTCGTTTAACCGCTGTTTAACTATTCCAGAACAAAAGCACGGAAGGGTAGACAGTGGATCTGTGGTAGAATGCCCAACTGGCGCCCAAGAGACCTCGGGTTAGAATCCCTATTGAGACGGAAATGCAAGACCACTGCATAAAGCAGACGACGCGACATGAGTCACACAAAGTAATTACCTCCCTTTCTCCCACCCCTTCCACTCATTATCTCTCTCCCTCCCCTCTCTCTCTCTCTATCACCCCCACTCCCTCCTCACACACACAAGAGTTGACTCGGCAATAACGCTTTAATCGGTGGTTCACTTCACCTGTGTCACCGCATCGGAAGGTTAAAGGACCGGGTTGTTCTGTCAAAAGGGCAGGTGACAAGGCCCTAGGAACCGTATTTTAGGTCGACCAGTGTGGCTGAGAATGTTGAAAGGAATTCCTTGCTGCGTATTATTAAATCTCTGTCACTAGCGATTGTATTTTGTACTTATACGCTGTCTCGTCTCAACTCACTGTCCCATCTCATCGTATCTCATCTCGTCTCGTCTCATTTGACCTCACCTCATCGCATCGCTATCGCATCTCATCCCGAGATCTTGTCTGTGTAAGCATTATGCATTCCACTGCATTCTTGGACTTAAAACGATCCTGACGCTCATGACCAGAGACATCAATACATCCAGCATGCATTATCGGCCCTGTTCCTCTTCCCTCCTCACCCCTCTCCTGGGTGGCGCGGCGCTTTCACTGAGAAAGCAGCCCAAATTTCACCCGCTTGGGTGACGAATACAATCCCAAAATCCAAAATCTAAAAATCCCAAATCTTGATCGCATCGCATCTCTGAAACTGTTTAGCACTGAAGGTTAGTACGATGCCCACCCTGAAAGTGGCTATTGGTAGCAGTAGTATAAGTACTAACTACTTCGCCTCACTCCCAAGGTAGCAACAACACATGCCAAGAGTTGTCGTCCGTGATGACGAATAGAGTTATCCCTGAGTGTGCCCGCAGAACAGCAGTATGACATTACTGGCTATTTTTAAGCGAAAACCTATCAAAAATAAATAATTTTAACCAATCATTATTAAGGAAAGCTTGTAGCTTCGGGGTATAATGCAAAAAGCTCGTCCGCGTCCTGGTAGCTGACGTGGCAAGTGAACATGTGGGTTTTATCTCGACTTAAACTTGCGATAATTGTTATTAAATAAGAATACCCGTCGCTAAAACTGTTTGTACAGATAATAGAATGCACCATTTCCATGTCCAAGCAAAAACAATTTCGAAATTCGACCGTAAACTACTTTAAAAAGTGGTTTTTAGTTCCTGCACGTAGCATCAACACATGCCAAGAGTTGTCGTCCGTGATGACAAATAGAGTTATCCCTGAGTGACAGCCCTATTTTATGCTTACACACTTCAAAATACAAATAATTTGTCATTCATGATACATTAAGTGTGAGGTTTCTTTACTTGTTTACAAAGATCACATCAAGGACTAACTTATTAAAGCGTTAAATTAACATTCTGTCAAGGACTACAGTAGTCCTTGCATTCTGTCCAATACATAAGCAGGCCATCGGTCGCTCACCTAAAATGCAAAAAAACACCTGAAAATGCAGATTCGGCGTTTTTTCTTTAATGGCTATTAAAAAAAGCTTTTAACTTACGTTAAAAAATGAATTTTTTTCATTATACATGTTATCCTGTATTATTACATTTAGGCAAAAAAAACAATTTTTTTTTTTTTGAGGGGGGTTGAAAAAAAATGCTGTGTTGTTGCTACCCAATGATTAAGCTATAGGTCCCTGGAGTACTGTACAGCTCAAATCAGTTCATGGACCCAAACGAGCAAAGGATGCTAAGGTCAGAATAGAATGACCTATGCATAGAGCATAACAAAACAAACCTACTTTTCCTTACCCTTACCGCTCTCATCTCCACTCTCTAACTCTCACCCACCCCTTCCTATCGCCTCTCTCTCTCCCCCCTCCCACTCCCCCCCCCCCCTCTTATCTCAATCAAGTCGTCCGGGAGGGGTCGGCGAACGTGGAGAAACGGGTTTGTGGGGACTGAGCATCGAGTATCAAAACAGCAGGGACTCGCATCTTCTAATCACGTGTCACAGGCGCTTTGAGAAGATCTGGCGTTTGGCTATTACTAATCCAAAAGTTTGCCCGAATTAAAACTACAATACTGGCCTACGTAGGTCGACATTTTAATGCGTGTATAGTCTCGTTCCATATCACTCAACCAGTGTCATAATCGCCGCTATAAGGGTGTGGGGACAGAAATGATTCAGGGTGGGGATAGCGTCATTGACGAACTGGGCTTTTTATTTTTGATTGATTGATTGTTGCTTTAGGTCCAGCGGACTCTTCCGAGCCAAATCAGGACCGGACAACCCCCGATCCGCATAAAAGATCTGCCGAAACAACCCTAGTGGGAAAATTGAATGCCCTCCACCGGCCAGTCACTTTACAATAAAGACATCCCACGCAGGGGACGGCTGAGGCTTTACCCCAACTTATCGAACCCCCGGTTACAAAAACAAAATAGAATACAAACATCATTATAAATTATCAACAAAACACATACATATAAAATGCCTATATTGCTAAATAATAACATCATAGGAAGCCCTAGTGACCACCCGACAGAAAGCGTCCAACACTCCCAAGCTGATCCAACAGACCTCATACACAAACAAGGAGTCTTGTCCCGGAAGAGTTTTCAAGAAAAAAGGTAGGTCATTGATCTAGCGAAGAAGAGCAAATGAGGAAGACAGCGACAGTGGGAATTTAAAGCACTAAATTTCCATAAAGTGGGGATACTATTTATACTGAAACCCCCGGCACTCCAACGGGGGGAACTGTTGCCGCAGTGAATCGGTCTTGCCTATAAAGGAAAGACAGGTTTTCAACTGGGGCTTTCCCTTTTCCCTTTATAGGTTAGAACAATCTACAGTGGCAAGATTGCTCATGACCCCAAGGGGTGACGAACTGTGCTGAGTTCATTACAACGATGTTAAATTTGACGCCTTCGTTGTAATAAAGTTATCGAAATGTGGGGGGTGGGGAGGGAAGGACAAGGGGAAGGGAAAGAGGAGGGCGGGTGGGTGGGGGAGTAGGTGGTGGTGGAGGATGGGTTTAGTCCCAGAACCGAGAGCTTTCTTCTTAGATCTATAGCTTTAATGTGAGCAGCCCCTGTTCATCAAGTTCTTTGAAACACTGTAGAACTTGGGCTAGCATTAGAGTTGGCACCAAAGCGTTACCATAGCGGGCATTGCGCGCTGGATTCAGACGACCAGGGACCCATCACTAGTGCTGGAACAATCATCCAATTTGTCCAAGCACTGCACAGCAGGCATATGACCTCCGTTGAATATGGTAGGTCAGTGTAGTCGGTGAAAATGAAACGACCCCAACAACAACAACAAAAAAATTCTCCCATTGCTGTTGCAGTTGTTACTGCTGCTGCTGTTGTTGGTGGTGTTGTGAGGTACTGCATGGTGACGAATTAAGAGAGTTTTGTTTGTTAATTTCGTCTATTCACCGAAGTGATTGTAGAGTAAGAAGCAATCGTCGGGTTTGTCTATAGAGGAAGCTCCAAGCGCTAGTGCGTTTGTTTAACCGGCTTTCACCTCACCCGTCTAGGACACGGGCGTCCGGATCTTGAAGGTCCGTGCGATGGAATGCGTGCGCGCAAAGACTAGCCCTCGGTTTATACTCTTATTCAAAGGAGTTTGGGGCGCATTGGCAGGGTCTCATTGTCAGTCTATTTTTGGTCAGGTTCGGCACAGACTCCAGGGCTTACAACAAGCTCCCGATGTGCCCATGTGGAATGTTTCTGAATCTCTCTCTCTCTCTCTCTCTCTCTCTCTCTCTCTCTCTCTCTCTCTTTCTCTATCTCTCTCTCTCTCTCTCTCTAGATAGATAGATAGATAGATAGATAGATAGAGATAGATAGAGATAGATAGATAGATAGATAGATAGATAGATAGATAGATAGATAGATAGATAGATAGATAGATAGATAGATAGATAGATAGATAGATAGATAGATAGATAGATAGATAGATAGATAGATAGATAGATAGATAGATAGATAGATAGATAGATAGATAGATAGATAGATAGATAGATAGATAGATAGATAGATATAGATATAGATATAGATATATATACAAACATATACGTAGGATAATGATGTTCTTCATCCTATTTGTACAGTAATATATGTGAGTGAAAGCCATAGCCTTTGACTGTTGCTCAATATGTGTTGGCATACTTTCAGTCAATCTGAAGACTGAATGGTTTACTTTGATTTTTTTTTTACACCGTCGCTATACCTATAATATATAGAGGTATTATACTGGATTCACGTTGTCTGTCATTCTCTGTCCTTTCCATGAGACTTCTTGCTGATTGAGGGGAGTTCTCCATCTCTGGGTTTGAGATTGTCCATTTTGTAGCTGATGCAGAGAAGTGCTTCCCATAGAATGGTGCGGTCCCGAAGTTGAGTTCTTCATCCTTGTTACTCTAATATCTCTCTTGTGTGTGTATGTGTGAGGTCGTCCTTGGCTGTTCGAGCATGGCCGTTGATGCAGATGAGTACCCCGCTATGAATTTTGCATGTATCGTCTCTGGAACTTGCCTGTTAGAGTGGGGTGCCGAGGTTGATGTTATGAGATGGGGCGTTTCCGTGATGGACAAGATAATCAGTTACTCAGAAGAGCGCGGATCACAACCAGGCTGGGTAACTGCCTAGTGGGTAGAGCTGCATAGCTGGTCTTTCAGAGGTTGTGAGTTCCACTTAGGTTGGCCATAATAATAATAATAATAATAATAATAATAATAATAATAATAATAATAATAATAATAATCCTATCCTATCCTGTCCCATAACCCGAAGGTCGTAGGGGCACCACAGATGATCGCTTAACCAGCATACTCCATCTTTCTCTGTCCTCAGCAGCCCTCATGGCTTCGCTCAGTGTCAAACCAGTCCATTCTCGAATGTTGTCCTCCCACCTCTTTTTCGGTCTCCCCCTTCTTCTACCTCCTTGCACTGTGCCTTGCAGAATGGTCTTTGCAAGGCCTGATGATCTGGTGACGTGGCCATACCATCGGAGTTTCCGTTTCTTCACCACTGTGAGCAGGTCATCGTGTTGTCCAATGGCTTGTGTGATGGTCTGTCGGACTTCAACGTTGGTGATGTGTTGGGTATAGGAAATGCACAGAAGTCTTCTGTAGCACCTCATCTCCATGCTTTGTATTCTTCGTTGGAGATCTGCTGTGAGGGTCCATGCTTCGCAAGCATATAGGAAGATGGAGATGACCAGAGATCGCAGCAGTCTTACTTTGGAATGTAGACTGATGGTTCTGTCTTTCCAAATGGGCTTCAACCTTGTCAGGGCAGCAGTTGTTTGTGCGATCCTGGAGAGGACTTCCTGTCGAGACCCATTGTCTGACACAATGGCTCCTAAATATTTGAAGCTGTGCACTGTGTTGAGGGATTGGCCTTGTACTTTGATGTCCGTGTTGATGCCATTGGTGTTGTTGGTCATCATTTTGGTCTTCTCTGCACTTATTTCCATTCCATAAGCTCTGGAGGTGGTGTCAAGCCTCTGTACAAGCTGTTCAAGTTCTTGTTCCTCTCCAGCCAATCCATCAATATCATCCGCAAAACGAAGATTGGAGATTGCTCTGCCCCCTATGCTGACTGTGCCTTCGTGATCTGCAAGAGCATCTGACATGATGCGCTCTAGGAAGATGTTGAAGAGTGTTGGAGAGAGTAGGCATCCTTGACGCACACCGATTGTTGTTCTGAACCAGTTCCCGATGACGCTGTTATGGAGGACTGCACTGGTAGCCTTGTCATACAGGCTTTTGATGACTTCTATGATTTTAGGGCTGATGTTGTACACTTTCATGGTTGCCCATAGAGCTGCATGCCAGACTCGGTCAAATGCCTTCTTGAAGTCTATGAACACATGATATAGATGTTGTTGGTGCTGTAGGTATTTCTCACAGATTATTCTGAGGTTGAAAATCTGTTCAGTGGTACTTCGCCCTGCCATGAATCCTGCTTGTTCTTCAGCTATGATTTGTTCAGCTTGTGGTTTCAACCTGTTGAGTATTATTTTCAGGAGGACCTTGCTGGGATGGCTGATGAGGCTGATGGTGCGGTAGTTTTCACACTCCTGAAGGTTACCTTTTTTAGGAAGAGTGATGACAAGCGACTGGGTCCATGGTGTAGGCCATTCCCCACTCTGCCAGATCTTGTTACAGATAGTGGTGAGAGCATCAGTCATCGCTTCTCCTCCTGCTTGTAGCAGTTCCGCTGGTATGTTGTCCACTCCCGCTGACTTCCCTTTCTTCAGCGATTGCACTGCTGCCTCAACTTCTTCCCGGAGAATTGGGAGGATTTCTTCTTCTTCTCTGCTCTCGGGACATGCTAGAACTGATGGGTCTCCATTTGGTGTATGGTTGTAAAGGTCAGAGCAGTACTCTGTCCATCTGTCCAAGACTTCTTGTTCTTCTGTAAGGCAAATGCCAGACTTGCTTTGGATAGTGGAGACTTTGGGCTGTTTAACACTTGTCAGCCGCTTCACAGTCTGGTAGGCCTTCTTGCTGTTGTTCTTGTTCAGATTGTTCTCTATTTCCTGGCATTGATCTTCTATCCAGTTCTCCTTTGCTGTGCGCATGCCTTTTCGGATGTCATTGTTGATTTTTCGGTAGACATCAGCTCCCTGTGAGGTGTTCTTTTTCTTTTTTAACTCTCTTCGTTTATCACACAGATCCAAAAGTTCAGGTGTGATCCACGGCTTCTTCTTTGGTCGGTGCTTGCCAAGGATCTCAGTGGCGGCATCTGTTACAGCTGAGTTGAAGGTATTGGTCATGGTGTTGACATCTACTTCGCCTGCCCCCAAAATAAGCAGTGGTGCAAATTTCCCTCCAATTGTGGCCTGAAATATTTTTGCCACCTCCGGGTCTTGCAGTTTGTCCAGGTCGAACTTCAGCCTAGTGCACTTTGCTGTATTTACTCTCTTCAAATGGAGCCGGAAAGACATCATCACGAGATCGTGGTCACTTCCAATGTCTGCTCCTGGAAAAGTGCGTGTCCTGCCAATGTTGATGCTTGATCTGAAGCGTTTCTTGACCATGATGTAGTCGATCTGGTTGTGATGTTCCCCGCCGGGACTGTGCCATGTCCATCGTCTGGATTTTTTGTGGAGACCAAGCGTGTTTGCCAGTACCAGATTGTTGTATCTGGCAAACTCCAATAGCCTCAGACCCCTGTCATTTGTCTCGTTGTTGCAGTGGGGTCCGCATGTGTCTCCCCAGTTGCGGTGCGCATCTTGGCCAACCTTGGCATTCCAGTCGCCTTGCACTATGACTATGTCCTTCTTCGGCACTTGGTCAAGGACCGCCTGTATATTTTCATAAAAATCCTCCACTTCGCTGTCTTCATAGTCTGATGTTGGGGCATAGGCCTGGATGATGGTAATGTTGAAAGGGGTTGCTCTCAGACGGATGGTAATGAGTCTACTGGAGACTGGGCGGCAACCCATGACAGTGGCTAGAATGTTCTTGTGGACCAAGAATCCAACGCCGTGTTCGTGCCTGTCATCTCTACCGCTGAAATAGAGCTTGTGGCCTTTGTCAGTCGTTGTTTCACCTAGGCCTTTCCAGCGCAGTTCGCTGATACCTAGAACGTTCCATCGATAGTGGTCCAGCTCGTGGGCCAGTTCTTCTAATTTTCCTTCCGCAGTTAGGGTCCTGACGTTATAATAATATAATAATAATAATAATAATAATAAGAAGAAGAAGAAGAAGAAGAAGAAGAAGAAGAAGAAGAAGAAGAAATTATTTTATATAGGGCCTACCAAACATATGAAGTCTGCTTAAACCGCAACATTGAATCATTCTCACGCAATGGACTATAATAATGTTCATCATCATTATCATCATCATAATAATAATAATAATAATAATAATAATAATAATAATAATAATAATAATGGATGCTATATACGAGCTTTTCTCCTAATCACCAATTAGTCTGAAAGCGCGGCGATCTATAGTTGTGGGCTCAGACCCAACTGCAACGCATAGAGAGAGAAAACCTGAAGTCTAGGCCTAAACTAGGAACAATACCATCGCTTGTGATCTAAGACAACGGTAATTGTCTAAGCCAATGTGTTTGAAACCGATCCATCTATCTATCTACCATACAGGGTAAGCTGAGGCTGTACTCTGATTTATCGAACCCCCGTTTACTAATCAAAATAGAATATAAGCATTACTATAGAATATTAACAAAACACATAGATATTAAATGTCTAAGCTGCTAAATAATAATACCATAGAAAACCCAAGTGACCATTTGGCAGAAAGCGTCCAATATCCCCAAGCTGATCCAACAGACACTCTCCCTCCTCTCCCCTCATACACAGACAAGGAGTTTTGGGAGAGTTTTCAAGAAAAAAAAAGGTAGATGATTGGTCTAGTCATTTTCAGTGTTGCATTGTTGGTGTGGTTAATTGCGTGCAACAATGGGAAGGGTTGTTCCAGTGGTCGCAGGTTCGATCCAATTACCCCGAATATGAACTAAACGGGTATTGTTTGTGGAGCACTGGCCAACTGGTGCTTCAATCAGTGTGGTGGTTGTTATTTTAAATGATAATGGTAATTGTTTGGGTTTATTCGAGTTTGAAGATTCAAGATGTATTCATTGTCCCCATAAATCACAAGGAATATGAGTGCGTGGCGTCACCATTCCACATACAAGAAAAATAATATAGGCAAAAAACTAATGTTACATAACATTCTGAATATCTCACATACTCACTGAGCAATAAAATAAAATTGTCATGAACAGTAAAATCGCGCACACTTTTACTTTCACAGACACATCACATAATCCTATCCTATCCTATCCCGTAACTCTGAGGTCGATGGTGCACCACAGATGATCGTACTCCATCTTTCTCTGTCCTCAGCAACCCTCGTGGCTGCGCTCAATGTCAAGCCAGTCCATTCTCGAATGTTGTCCTCCCACCTCTTTTTCTGTCTCCCTCTTCTTCTGCCTCCTCGCACCGTGCCTTGCAGATGGTCTTTCTGAGTTTCCGCTCCTTCACCATTGTGAGCACGTCGTTATGTTGTCTGGCTCGTGTGATGGTCTGTCGGACTTCGTCATTGCTGATGTGCTGAGTATAGGAAATGCCCAGAAGTCTTCTGTAGCACCTCATCTCCATGCTTTGTGTTCTACGTTGTAGATCTGCTGTGAGGGTCCATGTTTCGCAAGCGTATAGGAAGAGGGAGGTGACAAGGGAGCGCAGCAGCCTTACCTACATCACAATACCCCATTCGTAGCAAAGCTTCCAGGCAATCAGCAACTACCCCCGTTGGGGTGCCGGGGGTTTCAGTATAAATAGTATCCCCACTTTCTGGAAATTTAGTGCTTCAAATTCCCACTGTCGCTGTCTTTCTCATTTGCTCTTTCTCATTCCTGCTCTGTTCTATCAATCTGCTATACTATCGTCTTCTTCGCTAGACCAGTCTTCTACCTTTTTCTTGAAAATTCTTCCGGGACAAGACTCTTTGTTTGTGTATGAGGTCTGTTGGATCAGCTTGGGAATATTGGACGCTTTCTGCCAGGTGGTCCTTAGGGCTTCCTAGGATGTTATTATTTAGCAATGTAGGCATTTTATATGTATGTGTTTTGTTGATAATTTATAATGATGTTTGTATTCTATTTTGTTTTTGTAAACGGGGGTTCGATAAGTTGGGGTGAAGCCTCAGCCGTCCCCTGCGTGGGATGTCTTTATTGTAAAGTGACTGGCTGGTGGGGAGCTTTCGGTTTTACCACTAGGGTTGTTTCAGCAGATCTTTTATGCGGATCAGGGGTTGTCCGGTCCTGATTTGGCTCGGAAGAGTCCGCTGGACCTAAAGCAATAATCATGTAATGTAATGTAATGTACCGCTCTCATCTCCACTCTCTAACTCTCACCCACCCCTTCCTATCGCCTCTCTCTCTCTCCCCTCCCCCCCTCTTATCTCAATCAAGTCGTCCGGGAGGGGTCGGCGAACGTGGAGAAACGGGTTTGTGGGGACTGAGCATCGAGTATCAAAACAGCAGGGACTCGCATCTTCTAATCACGTGTCACAGGCGCTTTGAGAAGATCTGGCGTTTGGCTATTACTAATCCAAAAGTTTGCCCGAATTAAAACTACAATACTGGCCTACGTAGGTCGACATTTTAATGCGTGTATAGCCTCGTTCCATATCACTCAACCAGTGTCATAATCGCCGCTACTAGGGTGTGGGGAGAGAAATGATTCAGGGTGGGGCTAGCGTCATTGACGAACTGGGCTTTTTATTTTTGATTGATTGATTGTTGCTTTAGGTCCAGCGGACTCTTCCGAGCCAAATCAGGACCGGACAACCCCCGATCCGCATAAAAGATCTGCCGAAACAACCCTAGTGGGAAAATTGAATGCCCTCCACCGGCCAGTCACTTCACAATAAAGACATCCCACGCAGGGGACGGCTGAGGCTTTACCCCAACTTATCGAACCCCCGGTTACAAAAACAAAATAGAATACAAACATCATTATAAATTATCAACAAAACACATACATATAAAATGCCTATATTGCTAAATAATAACATCATAGGAAGCCCTAGTGACCACCCGACAGAAAGCGTCCAACACTCCCAAGCTGATCCAACAGACCTCATACACAAACAAGGAGTCTTGTCCCGGAAGAGTTTTCAAGAAAAAAGGTAGGTCATTGATCTAGCGAAGAAGAGCAAATGAGGAAGACAGCGACAGTGGGAATTTAAAGCACTAAATTTCCATAAAGTGGGGATACTATTTATACTGAAACCCCCGGCACTCCAACGGGGGGAACTGTTGCCGCAGTGAATCGGTCTTGCCTATAAAGGAAAGACAGGTTTTCAACTGGGGCTTTCCCTTTTCCCTTTATAGGTTAGAACAATCTACAGTGGCAAGATTGCTCATGACCCCAAGGGGTGACGAACTGTGCTGAGTTCATTACAACGATGTTAAATTTGACGCCTTCGTTGTAATAAAGTTATCGAAATGTGGGGGGTGGGGGAGGGAAGGACAAGGGGAAGGGAAAGAGGAGGGCGGGTGGGTGGGGGAGTAGGTGGTGGTGGAGGATGGGTTTAGTCCAAGAACCGAGAGCTTTCTTCTTAGATCTGTAGCTTTAATGTGAGCAGCCCCTGTTCATGAAGTTCTTTGGAAAACTGTAGCACTTGGGCTAGCATTCGAGTTGGCCCCAAAGCGTTACCGTTGCGGGCATTGCGCGCTGGATTCAGACGACCAGGGACCCATCACTAGTGCTGGAACAATCATCCAATTTGTCCAAGCACTGCACAGCAGGCATATGACCTCCGTTGAATATGGTAGGTCAGTGTAGTCGGTGAAAATGAAACGACCAACACCAACAACAACAACAACAAAAATTCTCCCATTGCTGTTGCAGTTGTTGCTGCTGCTGCTGTTGTTGGTGGTGTTGTGAGATACTGCATCGTGACGAATTAAGGGAGTTTTGTTTGTTAGTTTCGTCTATTCACCGATGTGATTGTAGAGTAAGAAGCAATCATCGGATTTGTCTATAGAGGAAGCTCCAAGCGCTATTGCGTTTGTTTAACCGGCTTTCACCTCACCCGTCTAGGACACGGGCGTCCGGATCTTGAAAGTCTGTGCGATGGAATGCGTAGGCGCAAAGACTAGCCCTCGGTTTATACTCTTATTCAAAGGAGTTTGGGGCGCATTGGCAGTGTCTCATTGTCAGTCTATTTTTGGTCAGGTTCGGCACAGACTCCAAGGCTTACGACCAGCTCCCGATGTGCCCATGTTGAATGTTTCTTCATATTATATCTATATACGTAGGATAATGATGTTCTTCATCCTATTTGTATAGTAATATAATTGAGTGAAAACCATAGCCTTTGACTGTTGCTCAATATATGTTGGCATGCTTTCAGTCAATCTGAAGACTGAATGGTTTACTTTGAATTTTTTTTTTTAACACCGTCGCTATACCTATAATATATATAGGTATTATACTGGATTCACGTTGTCCGTCCGTCTCTGTCCTTTCCATGAGACTTCTTGTTGATTGAAGGGAGTTCTCCATCTCTGGGTTTGAGATTGTCCATTGTAGCTGATGCAGAGAAGTGCTTCCCATAGAATGATGCGGTCCCGAAGTTGAGTTCTTCATCCTTGTTACTCTAATATCTCTCTTGTGTGTGTATGTGTGAGGTCGTCCTTGGCTGTTCGAGCATGGCCGTTGATGCAGATGAGTACCCCGCTATGAATTTTGCATGTATCGTCTCTGGAACTTGCCTGTTAGAGTGGGGTGCCGAGGTTGATGTTATGAGTTGGGGCGTTTCCATGATGGACAAGATAATCAGTCGCTCAGAAGAGCGCGGATCACAACCAGGCTGCATAACTGCCTAGTGGGTAGAGCTGCATAGCTGGTCTTTCAGAGGTTGTGAGTTCGACTTAGGTTGGCCATAATAAAAATAATAATAATAATAATAATAATAATAATAATAATAGTAATAATAATAATAATAATAATAATAATAATAATAATAATAATAATAATAATAATAATAATAATAAGAAGAAGAAGAAGAAGAAGAAGAAGAAGAAGAAGAAGAAGAAGAAGAAGAAGAAGAAGAAGAAGAAGAAGAAGAAGAAGAAAAGAAGAAGAAGAAATTATTTTATTTTATAACGCGCAATATATACCAAACATATGAAGTCTGCTCAAAGCGCAACATTGAATCATTCTCACGCAATGGACTATAATGATGTTCATAATAATAATAATAATAATAATAATAATAATAATAATAATAATAATAATAATAATAATAATAATAATAATAATAATAATAATAATAATGGATGCTATATACGAGCTTTTCTCCAAATCACCAATTAGTCTGAAAGCGCGGCGATCTAAAGTTGTGGGCTCAAACCCTACAGCAACGCATAGAGAGAGAAAACCTGAAGTCTAGGCCTAAACCTGGAACAATACCATCGCTTGTGATCTGAGACAACGGTAATTGTCTAAGCCAATGTGTTTGAAACCGATCCATCTATCAAACCTGTGGTGCTGGGCTCGCTGTGTTTGCAATGCATTTCCTAACACAAGCAGCTCCACATATAGTTGGGCCTATAGAAAGTAGGCCTAGATTATTCTGTACACTAAATTTTCTTTTCCTCTCACGGAAAGCAACACAACCCCATGGTAACAACCAACAGCAGCAAATGAATCAATGTACTAATTGTGGGTTGCACCAACCAAGAAAAAGAACCCTTTTTTTTCTATCTCAGTGTTTGAACATGTTGTAAATAATAACATTGTGCTTTATAATTACTGTTACTTTTCATGTTCATAAAGTTAAAGGACTGGTTCACGTTGTAAGGTCAGACTATGCCTAAAATCTTTAGCCAATTACAGTTTCAACTGTAAAACCCCCAGATTGGAACCAACAAAAGACTTACTGTGACTGTATCAGATGACTGCTTTAAATGAATCACATTAAACTGACCATGACCTTCAGTTATCATCTATCTGCTGGCTTTTCAGCGTACGGTGAATGCAGTTTGGATGACTACCATTACAAAATTATTGTTTTTTGCCAATCTGTGTCGTGGTCATGTTCAGCTAGTTAGTTAGTTAGCCATTGTTTATAGGATCTAGCGGACTGCAAAGAGCCAAGTCAGGACCACAACTTGATTGAAAGAGGACTCACTTCCGATCCGTATAAAAGATCTGCTGAAACAACCCTAATGGTAACAATGAAGGTACCCCACCATCCGGTCACTTTATAATAAAGACATCCCATACAGGGTAAGCTGAGGCTGTACTCTGATTTTTTTAACCCTCGTTTACTAACATAAAATAGAATATAAACATTATTATAGAATATTAACAAGACACATAGATATAAAATGTCTAAGCTGCTAAATAATAATACCATAGAAAACCCTAGTGACCATTTGGCAGAAAGCGTCCAATATCCCCAAGCTGACCCAACAGACACCCCCCTCCCTCTCTACCCAATACACTGACAAGGAGTTTTGGGAGAGTTTTTAAGAAAAAAAAAAGGTATGTGATTGGTCTAGTCCTTTTCAGTGTTGCATTCTTGGTGTGGTTAATTGCGTGCAACAATGGGAATAGTTGTTCCAGTGGTCGCAGGTTCGATCCAATTACCCCGAATATGAATTAAACGGGTATTGTTTGTGGAGCACTGGCCAACTGGTGCTTCAATCAGTGTGGTGGTTGTTATTTTAAATGATAATGGTAATTGTTTGGATTTATTCGAGTTTGAAGATTCAAGATATATTTATTGTCCCTATAAATCACAAGGACTTTGAGTGCGTGGCGTGACCATTCCAGGCATAATATAGGCAGAAAACTAATGTAACATGACATTCTGAATATCTCACATACTTACTGAGCAATAAAATAAAGTTTTCATGAACAGTAAAATCGCGCACACTTTTACTTTCACAGACACATCGCACAATCCTATCCTATCCTATCCTATCCTATCCTATCCCGTAACTCTGATGTCGATGGGACACCACAGATGATCGTACTCCATCTTTCTCTGTCCTCAGCAACCCTCGTGGCTGCGCTCAGTGTCAAGCCAGTCCATTCTCGAATGTTGTCTTCCCACCTCTTTTTCTGTCTCCCTCTTCTTCTGCCTCCTCGCACCGTGCCTTGCAGATGGTCTTTCGGAGTTTCCGTTTCTTCACCAGTGTGAGCATGTCGTCATGTTGTCCAATGGCTAGTGTGATGGTCTGTCGGACTTTGTTGTTGGTGATGTGCTGAGTATAGGAAATGCCCAGAAGTCTTCAGTAGCACCTCATCTCCATGCTTTGTGTTCAACGTTGTAGATCTGCTGTGAGGGTCCATGTTTCGCAAGCGTATAGGAAGATGGAGGTGACAAGGGAGCGCAGCAGCCTTACCTACATCATAATACCCCATTCGTAACAAAGCTTCCAGGCAAACAGCAACCACCACACCCGCAACCTAACCGCAGATGGAGCCTTCCACCAAAGAGCATACAAACCTTCAACATGCATAATAATTATAGTAAACTCACAAATTGAAGTTTGTCAAAGATAATAAACACATCATGTGTGATAAAAGTAGAAATTGCAAAGACAGTAGGACAAGTGCTATCCAAATTAAAGTTGACTAGGATTAGGAATAAAAAGTTTTAAAACATTGATCAAAACTTAAAACACTTATCAATGCATACGAATATCCGCTGAATGCTGTAGGTTTAAAACGTGAAGAGTATGGTACATCCCATCTCCACCTGTCCTAAATTGCGCTGCAGTGAAGCTATCGTGCTTTAAAAGCTAGAAGAAGAACAAAATCGCCCAGTTTCTTTTTTTCTTTTTTTGTGTGTTCATCAAAACTGTTCGTTCTTTCTTCATTTGTGAGAACATCGTTTTAGTAACTTGAAAGTCAAGAAAGGAAACTAAGAATAAAACAAAAACAAAACTGGTTGGAAATAACAATTAAGGAAAATGACAGAGAGTTTGTTTTTAATTCCAAGCGTTTTAAAAAAAAATTCTACGTTTATTATACAATACCGAGCGTGAAACATCAAAATAAGCAAATAAAATGACCGACAACAAGTGACATTGCAGGAAATACTAGACAAACACAAAACAACACCTCTAATGACAATAAAGCTAAGGGAAATAAATAAGCTTGTATCGTTTGCGATGGACGGCTGGGAGTCCGAGAAGAAAGCAACAAACGGCGCTGTCCCTGGTCGGCCCAGCCCTCATCTGGTATGCAAACTGCAGGCAAGCCACGTCGTTAGGCACCACTTACCCCCACGTTAAAACCGTTAATAACATTTCGTCATAGCTCACAAACTTTGTGCGCGTGCGCCGCGTACCGGAAACACCTCTGCGCGCGCGGGGAACCCCAGCGGAGACTCGGGTGGCGGTAGCGACAGGCAGCGGCCGTGGCCCCCGTTATCATCCATCTTTTATCAATTAATCAATTTTAAGGCCGGCCCCGCCGATCAATATCAAATTCACGGGGCCTATAGGCCCTCAGGGAGGTGGCCTGGTCGGTCCGCTCAGCGGATAGAATTGCCCTGGTCTTCAACCCTGACCGGGCCCCAGCGGGATCCGGGCCGCCAACAAGATTTCTATCAAAACGATAAGTTGCCGTAATAGTTCTGGGAGCCGCGCAAACAGCTCTTTCCATTAGAACTATTAATGCCTCCCCGAGTGGGCTCCGCGAGGGGGAATTAATTCTCGCTTTCAATTAATAGATTGTTCTCGTCACGTCGGTTGTCTGCCCTTCCCACAATGCTTTGCCCGGCCGCCATGTTGACTAGCTGCTAATTCCATGAGGCGAGCGTCGCTACAGCCGGTCTGTCCCCGCCCAGAAAATTGAGGACACGCCGTCTGTCTGTCTGTCTATGTGAGGCTGGTCCTGCAGGTGTGGAAGCAGCCTTCGTCCTTGTGCCAAATACTGTCACCTTGTTATAGGAACTTGTAATAACAAATGTAAGAGAGAGAGAGACAGAGAGGCAGAGACAGAGACAGACAAAGATGGAGAAACATAGAGAAACAGACAGACAGACATACATAAAATGCAGGGTTACTAGAGATGGATGGATGACACACACAGTGGGAAATGCAAAAGATGCTTTACTCTTTTTTTAATTCTTTGTCATTTTCATGCTAATATAGACTCACCTTCAACGACAAAACTGATAAGACATCAATACAGAACTGGTACATCCCTTTGAGTCTAGCTGCAAGACAAAGCGTCGTTTAAAGGGGAACCACTTTGACCACAGCAACAACGAGACAAATGACAGAGGTCTGAGACTCTTGGAGTTTGCCAGGAAACAACAATGTAATACTGACAAACACGCTTGGACCCCAAAAAATTCCAGAGGATGGACCTGGCACAATCCCAGCGGGGAGCATCACACAAAATATGAATATATTATGGTTAAGAAACGCTTTAGATCAAGTGTTAACATTGGCAGGACACGCACTTTTCCAGGACCAGACATCGAAAGTGACCACGATCTCGTGATGAGGTCTTTCCGGCTCCACTTGAAGAAAGTAAGCAAAGCAAAGTACATCAGACTGAATTTCGACCCGGACAAACTGCAAAACTCAGAGGTGGCAGAAATATTCCAAGCCACAATTGGAGGGAAATTTGCACCACTTTTCATTTTGGGAGCTGGTGAAGTAGATGTCAGCACCACGACCACCACCTTCAACTCAGTTGTGACAGATGCAATCACAGAGATCCTTGGCAGACACCGCCCAAAGAAGAAACCGTGGATCACACCTGCCATTTTGGACCTGTGTGATAAAAGAAGATAGATGAAAAACAAAAAGAACACCTCACAGAGACCTGATGCCTACCGAAAAATCAACAATGACATTCGAAAAGGCATGCGCACAGCAAAGGAAAACTGGATATAAGAGCAATGCCAGGAAATAGAGAACAAGATTAACAGCAAGAAGGTCTACCAGATTGTAAAGCGCCGGACAAGTGTTAAAAGGCCCAAGTTCTCTACGATCCAAAGCATGTACCTTACAGAAGAACAAGAAGTCTTGGATAGATGGACAGAGTACTGCTCCGACCTTTACAACCACACACCAAACGGAGACCCATCAGTTCTATCGTGTCCCCAGAACAGAGAATAAGAAGAAATCCTACCAATTCTCCGAGAGGTTGAGGCACCAGTGCAATGCCTAAAGAAGGGGAAGTCAACGGGAGTGGACAACATATCCGCAGAATTGCTGCAAGCAGGATGAGAAGCCATGATTGACGCCCTCACTATTATCTGTAACAAGATTTGGCAGAAGGGTTAGTTACTTAGTTATTCATTGCTTACAGGTTCCAACGGTCTGCAAAGAGCCGAATTAGGACCACAAAATCAGTACCACAACTTAATTGAAAGAGGACTCACTCCCGATCCGTATTAAAAAAAAATCTGCTGAAACAACCCTAGTGGTAACACTTTAGGCGCTCCACCAGCTGGTCACTGTACAATAAAGGCATCCCTCGCAGAGGACGCTGAGGATATTCTATAATTTATCAAACCCCGATTAGAAAAACAAACTAGAATATAAACATAATTATAAAATATCAACAAAACACGTACATATAAAATGCCTACATTGCCAAATAATATCATAGGAAGCCCCAGTGACCATTTGGCGGAAAGGTGTCCAATATTCCCAAGCTGACCCAACAGACCCAATACACAAATGAAGAGTTTTGGAGGAGTCAAGCCAAGCCAAGTCAAGAAAAAAACGTAGTTGGCTGATCTAACCAAGAAGATGGTATAGTAGGTAGTAGATAGAACAGAGTATAGTAGGAATAAGGAAGAACAAAGGAGAAAGACAGCGACAGTGGGATCTTAAAGCAAAGTGGAAATACTATTTATACAGAAATTCCCGTCACTCACACGTGGGGTGGCAGAGTGGGGAGTGGCCTATACCATAGACCCAGTCGCTTGTCATCACTCTTCCCAAAAATGTTAATCTCTAGGAAAATAAAAATTACGTCACCATCAGCCTCATCAGCCATCCCAGCAAAGTCCTCCTGTAAATAATACTCAACAGGTTAAAACCCCAAGCTGAACAAATCATATCTGGAGAACAAGCAGGTTTCAGGTAAGGGCGAAGTACCACTGAGCAGATTTTCAACCTCCGAATAATCTGAGAAAAATATCTAGAGCACGATCTATATCATGTGTTTGTAGGCTTCAAGAATGCGTTTGGCCGAGTCTGGCATGCAGCTCTATGGGCAACCATGAGAATTTACAACATCAGCCCTAACATTATTGAAGTCATCAAAAGCCTTTTATGACAAGGCTACCAGTGCAGTCCTTTACAACAGCGCCATCGGGAACTGGTTCAGAACAACAATCGGCGTGCGTCAAGGATATCTACTCTCTCCAACACTCTTCAACATCTTTCTGGTGCGCATCAGGTCAGATGCCCTTGCAGATCACGAAGGTACAGTCAGCATAGGGGGTAGAGCAATCTCAACATCTGTTTTGAGGATGATATTGATGGATTGGCTGGAGAGGAATAAGAACTTGAACAGCTAATACAGAGGCTTGACATCACCTCCAGGAATGGAAATAAGTGAAGAGAAGACCAAAATGATGACAAACAACACCAATGGCATCAACAGGGACATCAAAGTCCAAGGCCAATCCCTCAACACGGTGCATAGCTTCAAATATTTAGGAACCATTGTATCAGACAATGGGTCCCGACAGGAAGTCCATGAGGGTTGCTGAGGACAGAGAAAGATGGATTATGCTGGTTAAACGATCATCTGTGTGCCCCAATGACCTTCGAGTTACGGAATAGAATAGGATAGGATACATTGAAGACTGATAGCTTGTGCTTTTAGCTCTGCTAATTAAAAGACTGTCGTTGCAGCTGTGATATATGTGAAGACGAGATTTAAAACAAAAAATGGAGATACCAGACATCAGATTCCAAAATGTTGTCAATACAAGTATTTTGCTAAAATTGATTCCTCGGGAGTTAAAACCAAAACTGAAGTATAGTATCCAACGTCACAGTTTTTAAAAGCAATGATTTCGCCTATTTTATAGAGCGGTGACAAACTTTCATTTGAAGTATAAACTCTTGCGACAAAGTTTCACGAGGTTGGAATGTTTCATACTACAACCCGTCTGATACTGGTACTAGCTCGCGCCGCCTGGTGCTGAATTATTTATAGGTTGCCGTTAAACGGTGAGGGAGGTTAAGTGGTTGTGTAACTCACTTTGATCTTTGGCCTGTAATTCTGCGAGTACGTCGTCGTCCGCCTGGAACGTTAGTGACCTTCATCATGGTACCTCCATCGTGGTAGTCCCAGACCACCCATCATCAGCTTGTTCATCAACATTCATTTTCTGAGAGGAATGGGGGCAGTGGGTGGGAGGCAGAGAGGGGGGGGGAGGTTGCTGCGAGAGGTTTGGACAGATTTGGGGTAATGGCGTCGACTTTCAGCGTTTTAATGCAATCGAAAATTAATTTTCTTACACAGATTTTCTTTCTTATGCTGGATGCATTGAAGCAATTAAGAAGTATTTCCGCTCTCTAGCATTAGCAAAAAAAAAATAAAAATAATAATTTTTCTGAGGATAATAAATGTTTGACAGCGGTACATAAGTACTATGAGGTCCTAACGTCTTGTAATACCAAACCCAACTGCTTTAAAAAAATTTTAAAGGTGGGGGTGGAGGTGTGGAGGGTAGACAGAGATAAGCAGATGAATGAACTGGGATAATGCACTTAAAAAGATAGGATATATTAAAGATGTTAAGCTCAAATGGATTCAGATAAGATTGATCCGTAGGATCATAGCAGCAAATACCGTACTGATGGTATTAATGTCGCTAATGATGATAAGTGCACTTTTTGCAAGACCGGCAAGGAAAAAGCATACCGCACCTGTTTTGGCAATGCGATTATGTAGTAATTAGTTATTCATTGCTTACAGAGTCCAGCGGACTGCAAAGAGCCGAATCAGGACCACAAAATCAAGACCACAACTTCGCTGACAGAGGATTCACCCCTGATCCGCATAAAAGATCTACCGAAACAATCCTAGTGGTAACACTGGAGGCACTCCACCATCCGGTCACTTTACAATAAAGACATCCCACGCAAAGGACGCTGAGGTTTTACTCTAATTTATCGAACCACCGTTTACAAAACAAAGTAGAATACAAACGTCATTATAAAATATCAACAAGACACATTCATATAAAATGCCTACATTGCCAAATAATAACATCATAGGAAGCCCCAGCGACCAACTGTCAGAAAGCGTCCAATATTTTCAAGCTGATCCAACAGACCTCACACACAAATGAGGAGTTTTGTCCCAGAAGAGTTTTTCAGAAAACAGGTAGGCGACTGGTCTAGCGAAGAAGAAGATAGTATAGTAGATTGATAGAACAGAGTAGGAATGAGAACGAACAAAGGAAAAAGACAGCTACAATGGGAATTCAAAGCATTAAATTTCCAGAAAGTGGGGATACTATTTATCCTGAAACCCCCGGCACCCTCACGGGTGGGGGGCGGGGGGGGGGGATTATGTAATAAGATTTTGGACACAATTACAAACTGCTTTAAACGAACTTTGTATGATTGCATCACACTCAAGTAACGCTCACAGAAAACATTGTTACATTTCGATGTGAAGCAAAATTTCGATCAGATAAGATATTTGACTTAATAATATTACTAGCAAAGTTTTTCATTTATAAATGCAGGATGGATAATAATAATAAATCGTTAGTACAAATGTTTAAAAACTACATTTTACAAAGAAATAAAATAGAACAATATTCACCAATGCTATTCATGCGCTCCCATGGGTTTAACACAGAATGGATGCCCTATGATGCTTTTTTTTTAATGTGATACAATAATGCAATTATAATCAAAGTTTTTATGTTATATGTAAGACGTTGTTTGGTCCTTTGAGGTGAAGGTGCAACTGCAGTTTTACAGCGGTATCTTGGTATCTCCTTTGTGTTCTCCTGTTTTTATGTAAATTAGGTCATAAACTTATTTTTTTCTAGGTCGATATCCCACTATCATCTTATGTGTATTTGTGCGCGTGTGTGCAAATGTGTGAGAGTGGGTTTGTGAGTGTGAATGTAGTAGTATGAAAGTACAACTATCCTATCCTATCCCATAACTCGGATGTCGTAGGGGCACCACAGATGATCGTTTAACCAGCGTACTCCATCTTTCCCTGTCCTCAGCAACCCTGATGGTTTCGCTCAGTGTCAAACCAGTCCATTCTCGAATGTTGTCCTCCCATCTCTTTTTCGGTCTCCCTCTTATTCTACCTAATATAGATCTTGTCTGATAGAATATATGAAAACAATAGTTCATTATATCGTCTCTTTATTTTAGTATCTTCCTCAGTTAATCATTATCATCAGATAATCGTACTGCCATAGTAATATCGCTTTTTTCAAGGTATGATAATTAATTCAATGTTTACGGATTTTCTTCAAAAAGCACAATGTTGAGGGATGAATGGACGTGAACAGAGATCGAGATAGTTGACTTCTTTTTTGTACGCGAGTCTGAAGAAACTGTGGAATGAAAAAATGACTGATACTGAAATAAAAACTTGTTGAAAGAACAAAAAATAAAAGATGTTTTTCCTCGTCATGGTGGTTAAGTCAAGTCGAGACAAGTCGAGTCAACAAATCTTTTTTCCACAACAAAACAAGGGACAATTAACTGTAGTGTGTAACAGTTTTTATCAAAATTAGGGTAAGAACAAAACTGCAGGCGCTTAGCATGGGACTTTTCATTTAATTGCTCTTGTGTAGTGCTTTTTCCAGCTCAAGACCTGCTCAAGGCGCTGCCGATACAGGACCTAACTCAAGGCGCACGAGGCGCTCACTTGCATTATACCACTGCGAAAGCTGTTTGCCATCATAGCCATGTAAAATGCAGATGGTAGAAGCCTTTTCAGATCGATTGGGCTGGCGATCTTGGAACGATCAGGACTGCTGCTCCAAATGCGTATGTAACAAAGACTTGGGATCACGACTGCAAGGAAAACAATTTTGTTTTCTGCTGCATCATTTATTTTAACATTCTTCCTCATCTTCCTCTGACCTTTTTTTTTTTCGTCGTTTCCTTTTTTTCTCTCCCGTAATTTCATGTTGTTTTTCCCTAAAGGTTTCGAGAAATGTGTTTTGTGGCGAGTATAATAATAATAATAATAATAATAATAATAATAATAATAATAATAATAATAATAATAATAATAATAATAATAATAATAATAATAATAATGGAGGCTCTATAGGAGTTTTCCCAAAATCACTAATCAGGTTTAAAGAGCGGCGATCTGTACGATCACAGGTTTCACCCACTCACACACACACACACACACACACATACACACACACACAACAAACACATACATCTATCACTCCTACGTGTGGTATAAAGGCAGAAAAATCGCTATTGGAAGATGGAAAGAAAATCGAATTTTTTTTTTTTTGAAATTTTAGACTGATTGCTTCCAATACCATTACTAAAGTGCAGAGGGAGGAAACCGGTGTACCCGGAGAAAACCCTTGGTGACCTTAACTGCCTCGCTCCTTGCAAGAATCGAACCCGCGACCTGCTGCATAGGAAGCCTGCGACTGATCCACTGCGCCTCGAGGCGAGGGGTATAAAACAAAGGAGACAAAATGGTTCGGTTTTAGTTGTCTCGCCTAAAGAAGGTGGGGGTGGAGTTACATCCTGACAACATCTTTTCCTTCCGCTGTCCACAAAAATGTCACCTACATTAGCTCATACTCTTAAGACCTCTAGAATCTCTTGCAAGGGCGAAGACAAGAATGATAGAAGCGTAACCTGTCCACGTCATTCTGATGGAAACGTCACGATGAGGCTAGTGAGGCTCGTCATCCTGACAGATGATGTCACGGAGGTCATTCCAATACTGAGTATGCGAGACACAAAGATGGCCTAGCTCTTACTACACTGAATACAGATCAAATTTGAAGTTTGAATCCGCAGAACTCGCTCCAACCCGAACCCGTTTCCTCTCTTCTACCAGTTTTTCTTCGCTGCTGTCGTGTAAATCAGCCACACACACACTTACGAAATAATTCAGTATCGTGTCCCTTGCAATAGATATATCCACGAGATACACGTCTTTTACACAAGATATCCATGAGAATGGGGGATTCTTTTTCACCAGCAAACTCTTTCATGCCCTACATTAAAACAATACTTCCGGTTTTGCAATCAAATACTACAGTTAGCAATATCTTTTGTGAGCTGTTTAATTCCTTGGTAGAAATCCCTTTAAGCACCGTTTTATAAATTTATATTTTTTGAAGTTTAATATATATGACTTGTTAAATACAAAATTCACATTGGATATTTCAGTTCGCCTGGTTAAATGTATCTGTTTCTGAAGCGTGCGAATGACCCACGGAAGAATGCAGAACTTAGCTCGGAAAAATAATGGTATTGTGTATATTAAGACAATAATAAGAATTTCACATTTTCACCTAATGTATGTTTAGTGATTGAATTCTTGTTGTTTTATTGTGTGTGTGTATGTGTGTGTGTGTGTGTGTTTGTGCGCGCGCGTGTGCGTTTGTGAATATGGATGCGAGAGAATGAATGACTGAAAGTCTCAAATCACAATAATGTGTAGAGAGGTTACATGAAATGTAGAACTGTTTGTGTCTCGAAGTGTCTTGGAGAGGCGAAATAGATACAGTTAGAGTAGCAGTTGACAACAAATAATATCTTAGATTTGAAACTAACACCGAACCTTCTGAAATGCGGAAATACAGGGGTGAAAAATGTCTCAATCTATCTCTAAATCCCCCGAATGATAAGAGTGCAAGAGAGAGAGAAAGAAAGAGAGAGAGAGAGAGAGAGAGAGAGAGAGAGAGAGCCCTCATTCCAAAGCGGGGTGAATGGGGAGGGAATGGAGAGATTAAGCCGAGGGAAAGGAACGAGGCGTGATTGAAGGTGTACTGGGAGCCAGGGAGGACGTTAGAAGTGTGGCGGAGCTAGGGATAGGGTTAGGGAATTACTAACAAGCCAATGGTGAATTTGAAATTAAAACCTCAGCTAGGTTCGAAACTAACTGTGCAACCCGCCGCAGGAAATGTAGAAACGTAACTCCATCTATCTCGAAATTCCCCGGATGTGACAATGTCTTAATTCGGGGTAGGAGTAGGGTTGGGAGTGAGGGGAGGGTGGAGTGCTAAGGAACAAACGAAGCTAGCGAGTTTAGAGCGAGTGTAGCGGGAAGGGAACGGCTAACGAGCCAATCCGGGATTCGAAACTAAAACCTCCCGTTAGATTCGAAACTCACGCTGCCGTCGCCTCAGGAAAGGAAGAGAGAAGAAAGCGTAGCTCCACCTATCTTTGACTTGCCCGGATGTGAAAAGGTTGTGGACTGGGGTGTCGTGTATCAATTAGGGGACAAGGGCTGACAAGCGAATCAGACAGTCTTTGTGAGAAGAAATTAGCAAAATCGTCACTTTGCCTTCCAGCATTACAAGTTTTCTCTTTTGTAAGAACTTTTCGCTGTTCTTTTCTCCAAGATCGCCGACATCTTGTTTCCTGTCTCGTGTCTCAGTTTTTCCTTTGATGCTGGAGTGTGGAATCAAAGGAAGTTCTCGTTTTTATTATTATTTTATTTTATTAAAGGGCCTCGGGATCATACATTTGAGCATTACAGACCCTTTTTGAAATTGCCAGTGAGTATTGTTTGTTTGCACAGCAGGGAGGTCACGCCTAAAATTCCAAGCTTAGCGGTCGGGAAGAGCACCGATTACCCATTGAATCATCTTTTTATAGTGACAACGATTCAATTTCCCTATGAAACTCATTGTCACGCAAAAAAAATAAACCAACATGCGTGATAACCTGGCCCATTTAAGGAAATGTCATGTTTGTCGGATGAAGAATTTGAAAATAATTGCCAAACTTTCTTGTGCTAAGGTTGCCGTAACTTTTATTTTCCTCTTAAATTCGTAAAAGTTGCTTGATATAATAATATCCCTGCATTAAATCCCTATTAAAATGTGCTTGAAAGCTCATTACATGTGTGTGTGTGTGTGTGTGTGTGTGTGTGTGTGTGTGTGTGTGTGGGTGGGTGGGTGTGTGTGTGTGTGTATTTGTGTTTCATGTCAAGAATTGTGTAACTCTTGCTAGTGTTGCGTATTAAGCTATTTTTATTTTATTTATTTATTTGTTCTTATATATAGCGCTTTTTCAGCTGTAGAGCTGCTCAAGGCGGATCTCTTGTATGGACTAGGCTTTCTTCAAAAGCTCTCGTTCTCATGTGCAGTGTTAGGCCTGCGTTTCTTTATTATCCTATAAGTGTAGCGAACTATTCTTGTCATTTTTTACTTTATTTACCCTTGGATAAATGAGAGCGCGCGTGTCTGTGTGTAAATTCGTGTCATGCTTCCTTCACCACTACCAATACCAACATCAAAATCACCACCACTACCTGCTGGCGTGACGTTGGCTACCTAATCAAAATGGTTCCACCACGAGTACTTTCTAGTTTTTCAATTAAGATTCTGAGTGTTTCATTGTAAATTATATGGCTGTAGGTTTCTGAAAAATTCAATGGAACAGTTATTATTACTTTTTTATACCAATGGGAGGTGTCCAAAAAGTGGCTACCTAAAACTATTTACGTGTTCTATTTAATGAAATTTATTTATTTTGATGTAAAAACTTAGGTGGTGTTTGTTTGGTTAAGAAATATCAAGAAATATATTTTGTATAAAATTTAGAATTGAAACACCACGTGTTTTTTGTGGTTTAAAAAAACCAGAGTCAAGCGTATTACTTCCTCACACTGCCCATAATATGTCCAGATTTCAACACCAAGTTGCGTGAACTCGTTTTAACGATTGAAATGAAAAATAAATATCTAAACGTTAATCAAATGTAACCAAACTTGGCAGAAACATTGCCTAGAATGTTACTAAAGTGGTTAAGGAAAATTTTGAAAATCCAATCAGTAATTTTAGTTTTATAGTGATTTTCTGGAACATTGTAAAAACCCGTGGCATAAGCCGAAAATGGCTACCTAAGAAAGTCAGTGACAGCGTCCTTAATTCAATTAAGTAGAATGCCATGTGCATATGAGCTAGTTACATTCGGCTTGACCATCATTAAAAACTTAACTTTGTTCATCGTGGCGGGAGAAATGTGGATTTGGGGTTTTTATATCCGATTTAGGTCACCATGTCCACTTTGGAAAAGCACCACCGCGCTTATTTTGGTCAACACTTTTACAAAAAGTTAAAACTTTGACACCATGTACTCAAAAAACTTAAATTCGATACTATTTTTAATTATTGTAATGATCTATGGGCTTGGTGGCGAAGTATTATAATAAATGTATCAACCGTATTTTAGCTTAGGTAGCCAAGACAATCGGTGGCAGTCAAAATCAATCAATCGCAAAGCTGTGTGAAAACTTTCAGCAAATATACAAACATTGTAGGTAGGTATTTCAACGGTGCGTTGTTTGCAACCAAAAGTGTGTAAATAAGTCAAGCAGAACGGGTGTTATACTGCTTGGAATGTCCCCACCCCCAATAACTGTTCTCCGGACAAAGAAAGAAAGAGAGAATAGACTGGACCTATCCCGATTGACGTCATAACTTTGTGCGTATTTATTCGCATTTTTCTCACCATGACGAACGATTGTTGTGTCAAACATTGTTCGAAGCGAAGGTCTAGAGATCTTGGGATCTCTTACCATAGAATTCCGACGATTATATTCAATAGAGGCACCAACATACGCGAGCTGACAGCTAGGAGGAGAAGGCTTTGGATCGCCCAAATCAATCGAAAGAAGATCACAGACAAAACAGTAAAACCATGGACCCGTGTGTGTTCACGTCACTTTGTGAAAGGTAAGCATTTTCAATAATTGTTCAATGGTTCACATGCATTTTGTTATTGGTCTTACTAGGCCATTGCAAAGTTGCAGCTGCCCACTTTCACTGACAACCTGGCAGTAGTGAAATCTGACAATTTTGAGCAGGTCGAGTGTTGGATAGTTTTTAGATGACTTTTGCTCTGTTCTAAAAATTTCATAGATAGAATGTGCGTTTAGGCTTCGTGATTTAAATATAAAGACTGGGACTGTATTAGTTTTTGTTTTTTTCAAATTTCACGTTTACTTGAATACAAAATAATAATTTAAAAAAAAAACCACACGAAACACCTGAGGAGAAACATTGTTTACCTTTCTTCCAGAATCACAGAGGAAAGACTAGAGACGAGTAGAGTGCTTGTTTTGTTTATCATGCAAGTCAATATTTTAGTGTAGTTGTTATTACATTTTGACTTGATTTTGATGACAGGAAAACGTGCGGAGTTCTATCAAGATGATACGCCCAACTGGATCCCAACTTTGCACCTTGGCTACAACATTAAATGTGCATCCACTGATGTGGACCGGTTTGAAAGTAAACAGAAGAGAGAGCAACAAAAACAAGGAAATGCCCACAACAGTATGTAATGAATATTTACTTTATGAAATATTTCATAGTTTATCTTCAAGTGTAAAGAAATTGTGTTTTTGAAACAATGCTGCCTTTCTAAAATGCAATTTTTAATGTTTGTAAATCTAACATTGTCATGTATAATGTCATCGCCTTCGTATTTAGATATTTGATGTAGTCCATGAAATTATGCTTTTGAAGGTAATGCAGTTGTTAGTAAGTGCACAGGAATGCAGTTTTCCAGGGAAGCATGCCCCCAGATCCAGTGTTAATTTTTTTTCTCTCACCGCAACCCGTTCCCACCACTTCATCATTATGAATCTCAATTAATCAGTATTAAACTACAGTTAAATAAACTGTCTTCAGTTTTCATTTTGGTTAATATAAAAAAAGCCACATCTTGTCCTATAGATGGGAGGAACACTGATTGCCCAAAATAGGCATTTACTCATACTTTTGAGTAAAAAACAAAAGTGAAACATTTCAAGGCAGTATGATCACCTAAACATAGAATGTGCTTGAAGTAAACAAATAGTTATGTGTATGTTATGGTTCTTATTTGTGCAGATCATGCTGAGGACGGTGAGAACACCACAGACAGTGACGTATCTTTTTCCACTTTGTAAAGATTTGGACAATAAAGTTTACTGTTTACTGTTTACTGCATCTATGGGTGATCTTGGAGGGGACACTGATTTAGAACTGGGTGAAGAAGCTACTGATTTGAAACGAACTGTGGAGCAGGAAGTCCAGACTGATATTACCATTTCCTACCTGGAAGCCATGAAGTCTGAGCTTCAGACTCTAAGAACAGAAAACCTCACTCTTCGTATGAAACTGAATGCCAGCACTATGTCAGATGACTTTTTTTTTTAAAAAGAAGATGGGTCTAGAGATGATGAGAAAGTGAAATATTACACAGGCCTACCATCTTTTTTTACTCTTGCTGCTCTGGTGTCATTCCTGATGCCTCATATTACTAGTGGGCCCAGATCTATCACAAGCAAATTTCAAGAAGTGTTAATTGTCCTCACTCAACTGAGGTTGAATCTGACTGTACAGGTCGTTGTTGATTTGTTTGGCATTTCTGACACTTCAGTGTCACCCATATTTCTCAAGGTGCTGACTGATTGTGGGTTTAATATCCATGATAGTGTTGGACTGATGTGTGCTGAATTTAAGATACCAGCTTTGACCAAAGGTAAAAAAGCAACTATCTGCTTTTGATGTAGAATCAACACGCAAAATAGCACATGTAAGCCACAGTAATGATTCTTGTTAAAAGGGTGATTGGTAACATTGTTTAAAACTATGCCATTATTGATTCTACAATTCCAGTCACTATGTTGACTTGTGCAGAAGGTGCAACTGTGACCACGTTGGACCAAATTGTCACAGTGTGCTGTGCTCTGGTGAATATTTGTCCATCCGTTGTTCCTTTTGATTAGAGATGGGGTGAGAGAAACTTCCAACTAGGTAGTTTTGTTGACAATAACTATCATGGATATTAAGCCCACGATCAGCTAATTTTGTTCACCTAGATCATCAAGAAGCTTGGTTTTGTATCCTTCTTTCTTCTACCAACTAGGTAGTTTTGTTGACAATAACTATCAACTAGGTAGTTTTGTTGACAATAACTATCATTAAAGCTTGGTTTGGTATCCTTCTTGTTTTTATTATTATTACTTCCAACTAGGTAGTTTTGTTGACAATAACTAACATGGATATTAAACCCACGAACAGCTAATTGTGATCTCCTAGATCATCATGAAGCTTGGTTTTGTATCCTTCTTGTTGTTATTATTATTAGTTTTATTAGTATTGTTATTATTATTGTTTTCATTGTTACCATATATTATTAGTTTTGTTGCTGCTGCTGTTGTATTATTTTTAGTAGTTGTATTGTTATTATTATTATTTTTATAATTACTCTTATGATTACGATTATTTTTTATTACTCTTATTATTACTCTTATTATTATTATTATTATTATTATTATTATTATTATTATTATTATTATTATTATTATTATTATTATTATTATTATTATTATTAAATCACCATTGTCACCTTCATCAGGTTTTCACCAGTACTCAGTATTGTAATTTTAAAAAGATAGCTTTGCTGAAGTCATTAGTACTTTGTCGCACCTAGTTATTTCAGGAACCTAATAATATTATATTCTATTCCATTGTTGCTGTCGTTAGTGCAAGGTGTATGCAGACATGAATGGAGGGGTGGGTGCACGAGTAAGCATGTGTGTATATGTGTAAATGGGTGTATGTGTGTGCATGGATGTATGTGTGAGTCAACGAGTTGAGTGGTAGGAAGGATGAAAAGTTTTCAAGTACGAGTGTATAGATACAGGAGTGAAGTGTTGTGGATGGCTAGGATGGGTCTAAGGCATGGAAGAATGGGTGGGTTTGAGTGGTTTTGTGTATTGTTGAATAATTATCTGTGTGTCTAATGTGTACGCATGGGTATGTGACTGGATATCTGTTTAGGCATGTGTGCTAGTGGTGATAGATTTGTATTTCGGTATGGAAGTTGGGTATGATAGTATATCAAATGTATTAATATTGTATGTCTATGTTTTTGATGTTATCTCTTTTCTTGCACTGCAAAACAAATATCCATGTCATGTGTTTGGACAATAAAGAATCTTGAAGTGATGTGAAGCTGTTTGAAAGTATTGTTTTACGTGGTGTGTTCTCACATAAATGTCTGTTTATGCATTTCAGTATGTTATGGAACCCTATGAATGAAGGTCTTACTAAACCACCGCATTAAGTTACATTACAACATATTAAGCAACAGTTCAACATGTTTTACTAAGTTACGTTTCACATCCAGGTAGCATTTTAACAAAGTCACAGTTCCACAAAATAAAGTTACTTTCCGAATTTTGAGTTCGAGGTAACATTTCACAGTTATAAGTTACAGTTCTATCGTTATAAGTTACATTCCATGTTGAACTGTTACTTATAAGTCTTATAAGTTCCCGTGTGTGTGCACCAATAAAAAAAAGGTTACCCCTTGAAAACTATTGTGTTTTTTTTTGCTCATAAAAATCAACGCACAGTCGGCATCACCTTATCTAAAATCGAATGCACACATTTCATTTTAAAAATCAAATTAACTGCTGCTTCCATTGGTATTGAAATTTGCACACTGCAAATCATCCATGAGTTATATATGTATTGTAATATTTGTCGGCTCTCCCAGAATACAACTGAATTGTACTATAAAACTATGAACTAATGGCTGTAAGGTTATTTATTAGCTGGTCAATGTTTTTTAACAAATTGTTTCATGTCAATTTAACAACATAGCATATTAGGTAGCCATATCACCATCAAGTAACATTTCACGTAATAGGTAGCCGTGGTGGTGAACTGCTTAAGTCGCCATTCACAGGCAGGTAACCATTCACATTTAGGTCGCCTGTCGTAAAAATGGGTTCAAAATTGGTAGCCAGTTCACAGTGATCGGCTACCTAAATGGTATTTAGGTCGCCAAACCTGTGGAAATAAAGGTTCACCACCACCACCACCACCACCACCTCCACAACTACTACCACCACATCACCCTCACAACCATCATCATCCTCTTCTTCGTCTCCTTCACCTTTTTATCATCATTATCATCATTATTATCATCATCATCATTATCATCATTATCATCATCACCATCATCTCATCATCATTGTCATCATCATCATCTTCTTCTTCTTCTGCCTCCTCTTTTTTTTATCATCATCATCTTCATCATCATCATCACCTTCTTCTTCTTCTTCTTCTTCTTCTCCTCCTTCCTCCTCTTCCTCATCATCATCGTCATCATTATCATCATCAACGTTATCATCATCATCATCATCAAACCATTCTACCATAGCCTATATGGATGATGTAGCATTGAGTAGCCGTAGCAAGTGACAGGCTAATTGCAGCTAACGGGATAAGGTTAAGTGATCAGGTTTGAGAAAAAACAACACATTCGGTAGAAAACTAATTCCGATGAAATGTGGAGAAAATCGGCAAATGCTTTAACGTTTTAGAAGTTCAAAGTTTCTTCCTCTTTCTTTCTTTTCTTTCTCATTATTTATCTTATTCTTCCTTTCCACTCTTCTCCATCACCCGGGTGTCTCCATTTTCTTCTTCTTCTTCTTCTTCTTCTTCTTCTTCTTCTTCTTCTTCTTCTTCTTCTTCTTCTTCTTCTTCTTCTTCTTCTTCCCGCGGTGCACAGTGGTAATGTGTTTGTCTGGCACACTTATTGTTCTTGTTCTTTTTGTTGTTCCTCGCTGTTGTTTATTGTTGTTGTTGTTGTTGTTGTTGTTATTTATTGTTGTCTTCTTCGTCTTCTTGTTGTTTTTGCTGTTATTTTTTTCTTCTTCCTCCTCCTCTTTTTCATCTTCTTCTTCTCCTTCTTCTTCTTCTTCTTCTTCTTCGTTTCCTTTTTCGCTTTCTCTTTCTTCTTCTTCTTCTTCTTCTTCTTCTTCTTCTTCTTCTTCTTCTTCTTCTTCTTCTTCTTCTTCTTCTTCTTCTTCTTCTTCTTCTTCTTCTTCTTTTTCTTCTTCTTCTTCTTCTTTTTCTTCTTTTTCTTCTTCTTCTTTTTCTTCTTCTTCTTCTTTCTTATTCTCTTTTTATCATTTCCTCCGTTTTATTGTTCTCCTTCTTCTTCTCTTTCTCTTTTGTTAGTCTCTTTTTCATTTGTCTTCTTCTCCTCCTCTTTAACTCTTCGTGGTAAATGTCTTGAGCAGACCCTTGAGCTATGGCTATGTAAAAACAACAACCTCAAAAATAATGTATTCATTTCCCGCTCATCTTAATTCTCCTGATCACGACTATGGTGGTCTCTGTGTAGGCGTCACTACCTTTGTCTAACCCTTGATTTCACGACTAACGATTTGATCATTGCTTGCCAACATAGCCATTCTACTAATTCAGGTAAAGTTCTATCAGTATCAAATATAGAAAAAAAAATAACCATTTAAGACTCATTTTGCGGGAGCGCGTTGCTCGTGTCGGTGTTTATCAGTGACAGCTGAAACGTCCTGTGCCGGTCATACAATCTCCCCCACCCAATCATCAGCGGGTCCTCACCCGTGACGCAAACACAAAATGCATTTCACCTGACACAAGTGGCCTGCCATACCTCAGCTCGGCGCTCGACTGGCTGAGAGGAAGTATGGGCGACCATTGTTGTCACAAATAGGCTACAGGCTGGTACCTTTGGAGAAGTGGTGAAAGTGGGTGAAATTTGAATAGAGTTCAGATAATACTGGAAACCCGTACTTAATTTTTTTTGGGGGGGAAGTTTGAGCAATAGACTTTTTGCCGACTATCGGGGCTGCTGTTACTAAGGTTATTCAGGCAGTCAGCCCGAAAGCCACGCTGACCCCAATCTGAGTGTCAGAAGATGTAGAGGACAATCACCTTCACGCAACCTGTGCTTGATAGATCTCTGACGCTAAATCAATAAAGGCGAGGGAGGGGAAGGGGAAGAAGTTATTTTTAAAAATGTCTGAAATTTACTGTAATTAAAAAAATAAATGGAATTGTGTTATAACGTTTGAGCGATTTCCAAGATCTTGGAAAAGACATGTCTGTTAGGTTTCCAACACTGTATGTTTCCAAAAGCTGCAGTTCATATTGACATTTTACATTAACCACGTGAACATTGTTTTATGTGGGAACATAATACAGGACTCTATTAACATACAGGTGTGCCATGTGGATGTGTTTGTTGTTTATGTAAGGGTGTGCGTAACATGTATTATGCTGGTTACAGATCTCCGTGTTTGAAGTCTGATTTAGGGATGAGGATAGCTTGGCATCCAATGTTAACATAGAACTTATGGAAACATAGAACTATGGGAACACAGCGGTATGGGGAACATAGAAATTATCCCTCTTAGTCTCTGTCACCCAGCCAGCCAGCGATCTTCACGGACGGAAGTTTGACCAAAAGGGGAGGTGACGTTTTTGAAACGTACAAGGCAATGTCCTCTTATGCAATTACCTCCCATGATTACTTCATTAGCCTCACTTCCGGTCTAGCTTAGTCGGTGTCACGGCGCAGTGCGCATGCGTCAAGCTTCAAAGCCGGCGCGAAATTAGCATTGTCAGCTGATGATTGATGCACCATCAGGTGAGCTGTTCAAAAAAAAAAAAGACTTTTAATTCCCACTTTTTTTTTTAACCGGAGGAAAACAGATATTACTTGAATAGTATTGTTGTTCGACATTTTTAGCTCCCTTTCCCCCCACCCCTCACCCTCTCTCTCTCCCCCCCTCCCCTCTATCTAAAATGAATGGAACGTAATTTTATTGTGGGATATTATCTTTTCTTCTTTTTTTTTTAAATCACAACTTGTTTTCTCGATTTTATATCGGTTTAGTTATATTTAATCGTCGGTAATCTAATTTAATATATTTTGATTTTGTTTTAGTTGTTCTTGTTTTGGTGATTTTTTTTAGGGGGATAGGTGTGGAGGGTTACATTACATAATTACATTTGGTAAAGTTACGTTTTTGTTACGTGTTAATTATTTATATTTTAATTGTGATTTTTTTAAAAAGACTATTTGGTTTTTATTTATTGTACACTACTTTCTAACGTTACATATGTTATTTTAGTTCATCTTAAGTTGAGTTCTGGTATAAGTTTGTTTCAATCACTCCATGGTTTCAGAGAGAGAGAGAGAGAGAGAGAGAGAGAGAGAGAGAGAGAGAGAGAGAGAGAGAGAGAGAGAGAGAGAAACACTTTGAAACTTTTAGATTTTTTGGAAACTTTTTTTTTTATTATTAGGGATAAAGATTTTAGACCAATTAATGAGTCTAATCTTCCAATCTGTCCCTTAACAAATTAATATTTCCACCGACAACACAAGTTGAGTGCAGGTGTAAGTTTGTATCAATCACTCCATGGTTTTAGATATAGAGAGAGGGAGAGAGAGGGAGAGAGAGAGAGAGAGAGAGAGAGAGAGAGAGAGAGAGAGAGAGAAACGAGAAACGAAATGTGACACTTATCAATATATAATTATCATTATATAAATCACATTGAAAAGTCCACTGATGTGTTTTAATGTCAATTAATATTAGGTCAACTTTATCACACGTACACTGACTAGAACATTGCTGAACATTGCTCGGCCAAACAAACTGCATTGCAAACTGATATATACATCATTATTTGTACAAGGTTGCATGGTTCAAAAGTCACTCCTTGTTGAAAATTGCTTAGACCTATACTTTATTTATTTATTCTGTCATTCTTATATAGCGCTTTTCCAGCTGAAACGCTGCTCAAGGCGCTGGCCGATACAGGGTCTGACTCAAGCCGCCCACTTGCTGCCTTGGGAGCCCAGTCTGACGCACAGACGACTGAGCACAATCATAGGGCGACCGGGGATGGTGTGAGAAGGGAAACATGTACACCGCAACAACCGTCAGACTAATAGCGATGATAGTAAGATGGCCAGTGCTCACAGCCAATGTTTACATCTAGGGCCACCGGGAATCGAGCCCGCAACCTTTGTAGCAAGAGCTCGCCGCTCTACCAACTGAGCTATCCCCGTTGCCATTCGTAAACAGTACTGCCTTTGCCTAAAAACACACAGTATTGTGATGCTTACAATGGTGGACCTCAGTTGCTAATCTCTATAGAGTTCATTTCACGGTGAGGAGCGCAGCCTATAAAGGTCCTTCTCGTGAAACTTGGTTTTTAAGCCTTGTACGTCTTATGTCCGCTGAGTATACACACGTTCCCCCGTTGAGGTGCCGGGGTTTTCTGTATAAATAGTATCCCCACTTTGTGGAAATTTAGCGCTTTAAATTACCACTGTTTCTATCCCTCTCATTTGTTCTTTCTCGTTCCTAATCTCTTCTATCAATCTACTATCTTCTATCTACATGTACTTCGCTAGACCAGTCAACAATTTTTTTCATTGAAAACTCTTCCCAAATTCCTGGTATGGGTATGGGGTCTGTTGGATCAGCTTGGGGCTATTGGACGCTTTTTGCCAAATAGTCACTAGGGCATTCTATGGTATAATTATTTAGCAATGTAGGCATTTTATATGTATGTGTTTTGTTAATATTTTATAATGATGTTTCTATTCTATTTTGCTTTTGTAAACGGGAGTTCGGTAAATTAGGGTACAGCCTCAGCGTCCCCTCCGTGGGATGCCTTTATTGTAAAGTGACCGGTTGGTGGAGTGCCTTCAGTGTTACCATTAGGGTTGTTTCAGTAGATCTTTTATACGGATCAGGGGTGAGCCCTCTTTCAGCCAAGTTGTGGTCCTGACTCGGCTCTTTGCAGTCTGCCGGACCCTATAAACAATGACTAAATATCTAGCTAACTAGCTTGCACATGCAGGCGAAGAGCCATTATGGAACTGTTTTCGTCACTTGGGGATGAACTCAGATCAGCAAATAAATTTGGCTACTGTAAGGATCACAATGCAATTAGTTCTCTTGCAAAATGCAGTAATATTTAACACAAGTTATCAGCAGTTTTCAATAGAAAGTTACTTTTCAACCAGTTTGTAGGCCTAGTCATAAAATAAAAATTCTTAAATTAACATAAATATTCTTCTTAATTGAATATCCACATTTGTTCATAAATAAAGAGCTGCAAAATGTGTGTTAATACCGATGATATAGATGCAAGCGTTTTTCATCATCATCATCACCATCATCATCATCATCATCATCATCATCATCATCATCATCATCATCATCATCATCATCATCATCATCATCATCATCAACAACATCATCATCGTCGTCGTCGTCGTCATCATTATCGTTATACACTATAATGCCAAGAATGAAATGAAAAATATTTTATTAATTTTTATGTGAGCGCCACATCGCAATTTCGCATCAAATATTACCGTTCTCATTATGATTTCCACACATTTGAAAATCGAACATCAATCATTGTAATGAACATTGCCCATCTAAAACTTAATTGATGTTCATGAAACATTTTGTGAATAATAATATTAGCCTCATTGTCATTCAATTATTCAATGAGGAAATTGTTAATACATGATTGTGGTAAAACACTATATGACTAGCGCAGGCTGTGTTCACACACAAAAAACAAATTAAGTCAAATTTTAAAAAAAAGTAAAACTCAATCGACAAATAAATATATAAATATAACCGAACCAAACATTGTAAAAATGTGAAAAGGCTGAATGTATTTCTCTAAAATACGGGGGTTCGGTAAACTAGAATACAGCCTCAGCGTCCGCTGTATGGGTAAAGCACGTCAATGCAATCACGGTTCGTCCATTTTTGTCCAACTGATGTTCATATTATCGATTCCATTATTAACATAAGCTTTGATGTCAGCGTTAGATTAGCAAACGTTTTGATCGATTCTTCAGTGCCTCGGTTAATGTCATTAAGTATTGTATATTTATGTATGTATATATGTATGCATATAAATAAAAAAGTATGTATGTATGTATGTATGTATGTATGTATGTATGTATATAAGGGGTGCAAATGTGTGTGATTGCGTGCGTACGTCTTGTCATTGGATAAAGAAGACGTTAATAAAATAACTAACCAACAATCAAATAAATGAATAAATAAATAAAGACGAAATTTTCCATATGAGAAAAAATGGTGGAATGTTGGATTCATCTGCCCTCACATAATTTCATGGAATAACATCATATTAATATTGCCATAAGTTTTATAATCCAAAACTAAACTGAACATAAAATCGCACAAACACATACATTCATTCATTTACTGTATAATGGAATAAAACCATATCAATATTGCCATAAGGTCCACAATCCAAAATGCAATCGAACTGAACATCAAAAATATAATATGGATTCATTTTGTTGTATCCATGGTAATTCGTCAAACATAAAAGCTGAACTTTTGAAAATATACAAACACATAAACAAAATATTTAATTAATATGTTTGATTGAGAGAGTATTACAAATCATGAACAACAAGAACAAGGTATGAATTGTTTTCACAGTCTGTTGCAGACCTAGTATCGTTAGTCCCCTGTACGCTCTGTGTCCGGGGACTTTAATCTACCTACCTACCTACCTTGCAGACCTAAAGACGTGTGAGCAAGTCATAACGTCTGACATAATTATAGATGAGTCATTATTTACAACGATTAAATAAAAATTGCTTTCATGAATGCTAAATGTATCCTTTCCAGTGACAAAAATGCAACAGAACTTAACAACAATAAATAAACTAAAACAGAATGGTTGAAAACGTGTAATTAAAAGTAAATAAAATAAAATAAAATAAAATGTAACAATAACAAAATAAAATAAAATTTTACCCCCTCAAAATTAAGTAAAGTAAAAATTAAAATTAAAATAAAATTAAAATAAAAGTGTAAAAAATAAAATAATATAATCAATCACCAACGTTAATTACTTCATATAGTCAGTCACAAGTAGAAAGCTTGTATATCAACTATCTCTGATTTAGGTTTTGCCAAAGATTTAAACCCGTTTGTAGAATATTTCCCACAGAAAATGAATTCATTACCACCTTGCAGTATCTTCAAGATGCTGACATTGATAACCCCGTGGAAAGAAGAAGAGGAAGTCCAGTAATGTGAATTCCATGGTATCGGAAATATAGTATGAGTCAACAAATAGGATGAATATCAAGTTAGCGATTCGTTCGCCATGAAAAGGTCACAGGTTGGACTTCAGTCACGAACCAATCCACACACAACAGCTAGACATTTAAAATTGGTAAATTAGTGAAATAGTTATTTTCAGTCAAATGCAACACTATCCTATCCTACCTAACCCATGCCATAACTCGAAAGTCGTTGGTGCACCACAGGTGATCGTGTAACCAGCGTACTCCACATTTCCCTGTTCTCAGCAGTCCTCATGGCTTCACTCAGTGTCAAGGCAGTCCATTCTTGAATGGAGGAATGCAACACAGCCTAATCAAACCTCCAGTCTATGATTACGTCACTCCACTCTATGATACGTCACTCCAATCTATGATTACGTCATTCCAATCTATGATTACCTCATTTCAATCTTTCTTTCGCTGCACAAGGCAAGATGGGTGCGACTGCTGGAGCCTCGAAGTAAAATGTTGAAATCTTGAGGAGGTAAAAAGGTCCAATGGAGTAGAAAGCGGCAGCGGGTCGAGTCTTAGACTCTTCAAAGGCCAGCTGATAGAGTGTGAAGATTCGTGTGGACTAGGTAGACAGACGTTGGTCCGTGTTCAAGAAATTGCACAAAATTTGTAATTATAGTCATGAGAGTGTTCTTCTTTTTCGCTGCTTCCGATTCAGCATGTGATGAAAGTTGGTCTCGGCGTCATCAGAGAAAATGAAGGTAATCGCTCGGATACTGTTCTGTAACTCCAACATTCGACCCGTTCACTATCCTCACCACTGCTTGGGATACAAAAAATTGTTATTACATCACAGAAAATGACGTATTAACTACAGTTAGTTAGTAATTGTTTGGAGGGTTCAGCGGACTGCAAAGAGCCGAATCAGTAACTGCTTCGAATTTCCAACTGTATTCCCTCCCCCCACCCCACCCCACCCCAATATCATCCATCTTCCGCCAACCCAACAATCAAACAAACAAAAAACACAGTAATAACTTCGTCACTGCGTGACACACACATTCACCCACAATGACGCATATTCACTCAAGCGTTGCATCAAGAGTTCTATCTCTTTATGTCCATATCTCTTTTTGTTTCTGTCAGATTCCACAACAATAGCTTGTGAGAAAAGTCAGTTACCCCGGTCGTATAAGAAATGGCGTATATTCACTCCGATACTGCTCCGTAATTTCTGCTTTCTTCGTCCTGGTCGCTGTCTCCATTGCAACTGGACAAGTCCATGACCTCCACGCTGGGGGAGTCAGGTCGGGAGGAACTCATTCTCTCCGCATCACTTCCGCTGACGTTGAACAACATGGCGGCGTGGGCTTGTGCGCGTGCGCGAAGGGCGGCGATGCTCTCGGTGCGGAACTCTTCCTTGTTGATGGAGTTTGGGGTGGCTGGTGGCTGTTTAGAGTTGTCCCCGCTGTCTGAAGAGTCTTGCCCGCTGCCTGCCTTGGTAGGGGATGTCTCGATCGACTTCCGGTACATACCTGCCGACACACAATCTGTAATTGTCAACAGCCACTTCCGTGACCTCTGAGCGCTCGCACTAGCATTAATGTGTATGGAAGTATTAATCTAATCATAGATCACAAATATTTATGGTCTATGATCTAATGCAGTTTTAGTAAGACATTTACTAGAGATTAAGCTTATCTAGAGCGTCTGAGGTCGTTATCCAAATTGTACAAAAACTAACAAAAATGTCTAATTCACGCTAATTGTGACTATTTAATTTAAGATAATTTAACATTATTGTATTTTATTTTTTAAAATTGTATTTTATTATTTTATTTTATTTTAGTTTATTTCATTTATTATTAATTTACTTATTTATTTATATATTTAATTATTTTTGTATTTCATTTGTTTTATTTTATTATTTAATTATTTTAATTATTTATTTGTTAATTTATTTATTTATCTATTTTACTTTACGCATTTTATTGCGTGCATTTTATATATTTATCAATTTATTTATACACTCATCGATCAATTCTTTTTTTTTATTTGAGTTTATTTCGTATGACTTGTATTAATTTATTTTAGTTTCTTTGTAGTTTTGTATACTCACTGAGTAACCAAGGAGCTGTAGACTCCAAGACGCCTTCTTTGGCGCTCTTGACAATGGTTTCTGGTAGTGGCAAAGAGTGCCTCACCATGGCTCCATAGAGACCGTACTCCGCCATGATGCTGCTCCGTCCCCACGTCTTCTCGGTTTTCCGCCATTTGGCACGACGGTTTTGAAACCACACCTGTAACAGCAGACATTTAAAAAATGTATTTATCATAATAGTTTTTACAGATTTATTTATTTACCAGAAAATAATGCTAAAGGCAAATGTATATATTTACCAAAAAATTAATCGCATTCTAAATATTATTGAGCTGGGTCCGTGCATTGGCAATATTCAGGGTTTTATAACTCCAGCCGCCCTCGTCCTCCCCACCCCACCCCACCCCACCCCACCCTCCACACTCGTTCACACGCTCGCGCGCGCTCACACACGCACACCGTGTAGAAACGCCGTTGTGATGACTTTCATGAAACTCTACATACGTTACTTTGACATTTTTACAAATTTGTCCATTTTTTGAAGCTAACCCTAACCCTAACTCTAACCCTTAACCTAACTCTAAGCCTAACACAGCCCTAACCCTAACGCAACACTGTTTTGACGTCTAAAATAACGGACGTAGAGGTTCAAGTGTATGTCAGAATAACGGCGTTTCTACCTAGCCACGCTCGCGCGCGCTCACAAACACACACACACACACACACACACACACACACGCACACACACACACACACACATTGGTATTTCCGGTCGACAAGCACCTGAAGAAAAAACACCTAATCTGGAATTAAAGGGGGACAATTTTCTCGCCTGAGAAACTGCGAAGTGCTGGGCACGCAATGAGCTAACGTGGACGCACGAAAGGGCTATCCAGACAATGGAAGACATTTAGAAATATATAGAGACAGAGATAGACCTAGACAGACAGAGAGAGAGAGAGAGAGAGAGAGAGAGAGAGAAAGAGACAGAGGAAGACAGACAGACAGACAGACAGACAGGCTTCTTCTTCTTTAGGCCTGCGGCATCGGTCTGTTGGCTTAGCTGACAGTGAGCTGGCTTCCTGGGTTCAACCCAGCAGAAGACGAACTTGAAGTGACTTAGGTTCGAGTCTTTCCAGACCACCGAGCTTTTTCTCTGGGTACTCCGGTTTCCTCCCTCCCTTCAATAATGATATTGGATGCAGCCTAACATTTCAAAATGCTATTCCGTTTCCTTTCCGTCTTCTAGTAGAGACTTACCTTTACACCATATGCTTGAGTGACGAATGTGTGTTTGTTGTGTAGGTAGGGGTGTCTGTAGCATGCGAGCGTGTAAGTTGATTTCAGATCACCGCGCTTTTTGTCTGATTAAGGAATAAGGCGCAGATAGCATCCATTATTATTATTATTATTATTATTATTATTATTATTATTATTATTATTATTATTATTATTATTACAAAATAATTGTGACCAATATGAAAGCGAGCAAATATCCAAGCTCCAGACACTCTCAGCAGCAGAAGAGAGGTTCTGTCAATTCACACCAAAAGTTAATTAGGGTTCGGGAAGCAGGGAAGAGCGCCAGAGGAAGAGGAAGACAAATGTGATCACGTGATCAGGAATCGTCAAAATGGCTGGTCTTGAGTGACATTTGCCGGCGTGCGTGACAATGCACACGATGTCCTCATAAATGGGATATTTGGGGTGTGGAGGTGTGAACGAGAGGGTAAGGGGGTGGGTGGTAGGAAGGCGGGGGAGGGTGCGCAATGTATATTGCTTTAGATAGGTCAGTTTCTAGTCTGCATCTCTGTCTGTCTCTCTCTCTGTCTGCCTGTCTGTCTGTCTGTCTGTCTGTCTGTCTGTCTGTCTGTCTCTCTCTCTCTCTCTCTCTCTCTCTCTCTCTCTCTCTCTCTCTCTCTCTCTCTCTCTCTCTCTCTCTCTGCTGCCCCACATTGTCTGTGGTCCGGGGGGAGGTTTTGGATAGCGCGATCCCTAGTTCTGATTTCGACTCCTGTGTGCTGCCGAGGTGATTTCCACGATTGCCACACTCCGGTAACATGTAGCGCGTCTGCCATGGGTGGTGGTATTGGCTATTAGGCTCAATCGAGCTTGCGACACCATTCATGACGACGACGACGATGATGATGACAGTGATAATGATGATGACGATGATGATGATGATGATAATTATGATGATGATGATAATGACGATAAAATTGATGACGATGATGATGATGATGATGATGATGATGATGATGATGATGATGATGATGATGATGATGATGATGATGATGATGATGATGATGATGATGCGTCAATATTTCTTTTTATTCCACCTCCACCATCTTTCTCTTCCACCAACACAAACCACCCACACAAACACACCCACACAAACACACCCACACAAACACACACATACACTCACATGTGTGGTAGACTAAAAAATGCATGCATGTACGTCGATCGGAAAGGCATAGTTGTTCGTGACGTTTGACAGTGCGCTTGATGCTGCAAGTTGGCGACTGGGCCAGTCTTGAGTCATCTGCTGGTCTCGCCCTGAACCTTGAGCAACTCTTGAGCTGGTAATTAGCATTTTGCACGATACATCAATGATTCAATTCAATGACCAGCCATGCAAAAGGTTGCCAGTAGCATTGGTTCGGTGCACAATCACTCAGTTCAGTTGTCAATGTCGTCGCTGTCACTGACATGGGTGGTGGGGGGGATAAGAGGTGAGGTGGGATGCGGACGGAGGGGGAGAGACGTCGTCGTCGTTGTTTGTTCGTTGGCTGACCGGCGCGAGTGAGAGCTGGATAAAATAGCTTTTCATTTTCCGCTCCATTGGCGCCCTTTAGGCTCCGGCGACGGCAGGTAATTCCAAATGGAAAATGGAACGAGAGGAACAGATAAAAAGACTAGCGGGGAAAGACGTAGGAATGATGGGTGGGAGATACAAGAAAAAAGACAGACAGACAGACCGAGAGAGAGACATACAAAAAGAAGCAGACAGAGACAATCAAACACACACAGAGACACCCAAAGGGAAAGACAGACAAAAACCTACGGACAAATAAAGACACATACAGAGAGACAGACAGACAAACAGAAACCTACATATAGATGGAAACATAGACAGACAGAAAGTTAGAGAGCGATAGACACCTACAGACTGAGACAGAGAGAAAGTAAGAGAACGAGATACCTATAGACAGAGACGGGTTAACGGAGGGGGGAAATCCTAAATGTACACGATCGATAAGAGCTTTTTTTTAATGTATTAGGCCTATTCCTATCCCATCCTAATCTATCCTGTAACTCGAAGGTCGTTGTGGCACCACAGATGACCGTTTAGCCAGCGTACTCCATCTTTCTCTGTCCTCAGCAACCCTCATGGCTTCGCTCAGTGTCAAGCAAGTCCATTCTCGAATGTTGTCCTACCACATCTTTTTCTGTCTCCCTCTTCTTCTGCCTCCTTGCACCGTGCCTTGCAGGAGGGTCTTTGCAAGGCCTGATGCTCTGGTGACGTGGCCAATGTATTATTAGTATTATTATTGTTTAATGCTCATTTGCGATGACAGATGAGGAAAACAGCGATGAAGGAAACGGAGAGAAGTTGCTAATAAACACGTGCATTATTGATTGACAATACCCCCCTCCCTCCTCCCACCTTCCACCACCATCACCACCTCCCACCCCACCATTCCCAAAAACAAACATTAATAATCTATGACACATAAGAATAACAATTTATTAAACAGTACAATTTTGAAGAAGAAAAAACACCATCACCACACGCAAAGTTTAAAACCAAATAGCACTGATCTCAATTTTTACAAATCCCCCCACCCGCACCCCCACCCTCACCCCCCTTCACAAAAATTCCATTTGCGACGATTAAATGGATAACCTTATAAATATGCCAGGTTCAACCTTTTCGAACCTAAAGCTAACGCGCTATGGAGTGGAGGATAATGATAACAACAGCAGTCACTCACCGCTTTGCCAGCGCAAAGCTGCACGGTCGTCCTGTCCCTAGAGTCCCCCCCCAGACCAGGTAGAACCCAAACAGACAGTAATGGCGATGAGGACACATCACTTTATTTTGCCCCCGCGCTGCCGTACAACGTTAATTATCGCATTTAAAAACCACTGCTACCTCTGTCCGCTTTGCCAATTGCGCAATTAGCTGATGTTTGGGGAGGAGAGAGGAGGTAAAGGGCCGGAGTGTGTGTGTGGGGGGGGGAGGCTGGAGGGCAAGGATGGATAGTAAGGTAAAGAGGTAAGGGTAGATAATAGTAGTAGTAGGAAAAGTAGTAGTAGTATTAGTAGTAGTAGCAAGTTAGTAAAATTAGAGAGAGAGGGTGTGTGAAGGGCGAGGGGAGTGGGAAAGAGAGACAGACAGAGACAGACAAAGAGAGAGACAGAGAGAGACAGACAGATACAGAGATGCAAAGAAGAGAGGGAGGGTGAGGAGAGAGAGAGAGACAGAGATACAGAGAAGAGACAGAGGCGACAAAGAGAGAGGCAGACAGAGAGAGAGAGACAGACACTGAGACACACATGAGAATGTAGAGAAAAAAGTGGGTTGAGAAGTTGGGGAGGGGAGTGAGGGTAAGTAGCTTGCAGGGAGAGAAAAAAAAGATGGTGATGGTAATGGTAATGGTGGGACCGGGAAGAAGGATGGCAATAATTACCCAGCAAGGGTACCCTGAACTGACCAGGTTTTAACAACCATCCCTTCCTCCCTGTGACGACACGAGTGTTCAATGCATGATAATAGTGGTAGTGCCGTAGTTGCATATCATGCAGAGTTGCACATCTCTAGTGATACAATGTACACAGTTTTCTTTCAGCATTTTTTACTTCGTATGTAAGCCAAGTATGTATGATTTTCACGTGGGTAACGCATAGCGTATAATGCATAGTCGGGGAAATTGGGATACTGAGTTTAGCTCGATACCACGTACTGTGAACCGGGTAGATTGTAGCGGCACAGGCGAGTTGGTAGCTATTGCAGGCAGACGTTTTTTAGACGAAAAGACTGTGTTATCTTAAAATAAAGAAGAGTCGTTTTTTTCGTAAGGGCAGTGTTTGTGTGATTCGAACCACCCAAGGCCTTGGGCCCTCGTCGGGACAAGGATGACCAGGAAACTGTAACGGAAAGATTGTTACTGCCACTTATAAGTGATAATAAGTGTAGAGTACCTTCTTAAGGTTGTGTGGCCTTCTACTAGGCACCTTCCAAGGCTCAGTGACCTCACAAGTACTGAGATGCTCCTAGTGCAAAGCATAGCAATAGCACGTTAACCAACTTTATTACTCTCAAACGGATAACATTTTGTGGTGTATTGTGTATTGTATTGTGGTGTTGGTGTTGTGTATCCGTGTGTCACAGGCCGAGAACTTAAAAGGTGAGTGTGAAACCAGTAATTCTATTTCTTTAGTGGCTATGCACTCCGAGCTTGCGTACGTGAATGAATGATGGTGAATGAGGAGGAAAGGGAGAGATTTTTCTAAAAGTATTTTTCGTATATGATTTTTATATGATTTTCTTGTGTAAATATGCAAATCAAATGTTGTTGACGATGTTGCTACATGGTGTCAAGGGGTGATGATGAAGCATATATGTTAAAATGAGAGAGAGAGGGGTGATGAATATGAGGGAAGGATGACGTTGTATTATAGCGTGATAGAGAGAGATAATTGTGAATGAAGGGAGACAATCTACAATAACGTGGAGAGGGGTGATGAAGGTGAGAATGGAGATGAGTTAAGATGGTTGACTGGAAGTGTGATTACATTTGTAATGTATATTTGTATAAACAACTAATTTATGAGGAAAGACATATGAATTATTAGAATGGAGAGTTGCATTGATTTGTTTACATGCACATATAAACAAGTCAAGATGGCGGACGGCGGAAGGAGATATGTGTTTGTATAGTGTTAACCTTCTGTATGAAATAGGTTAGTAAGACAATGTATTTGTTGACAGATTGGGCCTACTATTGTTATTCCCATTACTACTTGGTTACCTCTGTCACTTCCACTTGAAGTACCTGAGGGCTACCGATGCTTACTTCGCCAGGCTGGGCGAGAGTGCTGTCTGAGGGACTGTGAGGTTCATCACCGCTGTACACGTCGTGTGCTCCGGACGACAGGGAGATTACCGCCTGGGCGTTCGCGCATCACACCCTGGTTCTTCTCAATCACATCCGCATACACTCACATAAACACACTTCATCGCTTAGATTCTGTGCAGCATACTTTATTATCTGAGCAGAGTTTCTTCATCTTCTTTTGATTTTTGCTAGTGACAATGTGCTACAACAGTAATTTAGTTAGCCAGCCAACCTAAACTAATTATTCATCATCAAGCTTTTTGCTGGCTAGTGACTTAACTTGTGATTAAATTTATTTGGTTGCTTGATTTATTCACTGTTGCCATTGTTTATTGTTGTATTATAATTGTTGCATATTGTTGTGGGGTATTTATTGTGTACAGCTCTGGGGTTTTCAGGTTAGACAAGGGAGGTAATTGTTTAGTAAATATTGGGTTGTGGGTCTAGTTAGGGGTTGAGGGTGGTTTAGATATCCCATTGTCCTGTGTGTGTGTGTGTGTGTGTGTGTGTGAGAGAGAGAGAGAGAGAGAGAGAGAGTTAGATTGTTGAATAAAAGAGTGTGATTGTTCATCTGGCTTTTGTGTTCTTTTGTTTGAGTTTGTATCCCCTCACTCGCTGTTTGAGCTGAACGCTCACGACATCCACTAGGGTGACGTGACACTCCCTCCCTCTCTCTCTCTGTCTGTCTGTCTCTCTCTCTTTGTCTCTCTCTCTGTCTCTTTCTCTCTGTCTCTCTCTGTCTCTCTCTCTCTCTCACTCTCTCTCTCACTCAATGAGTGTAAGCGATGTACCCAAGCACGATTTTTGAATAAACTGCCTTTGAGGTTTTTCGTTTGGCCTTATGAGAAAGCGACAAAGGAAGCACAGCAGTTGCACTGCAACTCTACCCAGGACAGGAGGAGCTGGCCTCACCTCTAATAACCTTTCTTTAATTTAAATCCCTCCCCCCCCTCATCCCCCATTACCTCTCTGTCTGCCATATCGCCAATGGTGGGTGTAGACGTTATATTTCAATGGTCATTGAAATCCTTCCCTTAAAACAATACTAATCTGCCCACGATGAAGTAAGAATGGACTAAAGGTGACCTGAGGTCAATTATTTGTTTGTTCCAAAATTTTACACTAAATAGTATGGTCGAACAAGAATGTACTCACCACATTATAGCATGTATATAGCATCCATTATTATTATTATTATTATTATTATTATTATTATTATTATTATTATTATTATTATTACTGCTACTACTACTACTACCACTACTACCACTACTACTACTACTACTACTACTACCACTACTACTACTACCCCTTGGGGTCATGAGCAATCTTTTCACTGTAGATTGTTCTAACCTATAAAGGGAAAAGTGAAAGCCCCAGTTGAAAACCTGTCTTGCCTTTGTAGGCATGACTGATTCACTGCGGCAACAGTACCCCGGTTGGAGTGCCGGGGGTTTCAGTATAAATAGTATCCCCACTTTCTGGAAATTTAGTGCTTTAAATTCCCACTGTCGCTGTCTTCCTCATTTGCACTTTCCCATTCCTGATCTGTCCTATCACTCTGCTATACTATCTTCTTCTTCGCTAGATCAATGACCTACCTTTTTTCTTGAAACCTCTTCCTGGACAAGACTCCTTGTTTGTGTACGAGGTCTGTTGGATCAGCTTGGGAGTGTTGGACGCTTTCTGCCGGGTGGTCACTAGGGCTTCCTATGATGTTATTATTTAGCACTATAGGCATTTTATATGTATGTGTTTTGTTGATGATTAATAATGATGTTTGTATTCTATTTTGTTTTTGTAACCGGGGGTTCGAGTAGTTGGGGTAAAGCCTCAGCCGTCCCCTGCGTGGGATGTCTTTATTGTAAAATGACTGGCCGGTGGAGGGCATTCAATTTTCCCACTAGGGTTGTTTCGGCAGATCTTTTATGCGGAGTGGGGGTTGTCCGGTCCTGATTTGGCTCGGAAGAGTCCGCTGGACCTAAAGCAACAATCAATCAATCAATCAAACAAACTACTACTACTACTACTACTACTACTACTACTACTACTACTACTACTACTACTACTACTACTACTACTACTACTACTACTCACAGATCAGCGTGTAAGCAGAGGAGCGCAGTTGGCTCAGTGGTGTAGGCAGTGTAGTGGAATGTCATGCGATAACATTGTAGACTATAATAAGCAATGGTTCAAACCTCGTTAACGGTCTACAGTTTAAGAAACAGAAGTTTTTAAAAATAATTTTTTAACAAACACTGCGCTTTGACTCCTTCGGAGTAGAGTATAAACCGAGGTCTAGTCTCTGCACGCACGCATTCCATTACACGGACTTTAAAGATCCTGACGCTCATATCCTAGACGGGTGAGTGCCGGCTACCCAAATACATTCAGCATGTACTAGGCCCCTTCTCTTCATCCCTGGTCGCCCAGGATTGTGCTCAGTCGTCTGTGCGTCAGACTGTGCGCATAAAGATTGCAAGTGGGCTCCTCGGGCAGCTCTTGATTTGAAAGAGCGCTATATAAAAAATGATTAAATTTAAAAAATGTAAATAAAAAGCAGATTAACAAAATATATTGGGCTCCTCAATAAAGTCACAGCGAGATTTTACAAAGCGGCTTAAATGGTCCTGATTTGGCTCGGAAGAGTCCGGTGGACCTAAAGCAAAAATCATGTAATGTAATGTAAAGCGGCTTACGATTCCGGCATTAAGCGTCACTTCAGATTACAGGCACACGATTGTTTCGCTTAGCTAACCCACAGCAACGCATTTGGGATCTGTTAGTTACGTGTTTGTCTGTGGTTTGCCAGTGTCTGTATTCTAAGAGAGATAAGTCATTTACCGCCGTAACTGAGTACCTTTAACAACGTCCGGACACGAAGTTTAGATGATTGAAATTTCGCAAGTATTACACACAAACAAACAAACAAACAAACAAACAAACAAACAAACAAACAAACAAACACACATTAATATATAATTATAAGCAAATACCATATCTGCGAGAATTCAACATTTTTAAAAGTATCTGCGCAATTTTGATCCGGACTTCAAGAGAAAGTTTGGGTGTATTGTAAGCACAATCTTTAATAATATCCCCTTCTCACCGTCTCCCAAATATCACTCACCTCCCAGCTCAACCTCTCTTCTTCCCCTACCCCATTCTATATGTGCGCTCACTGTCGACTTCCTCTCCTTCCACTCTTATCTGCTCTCTTCACTTGTCCCCCCCCCTCACACTCTCCCCTAACCCCTCCGAAAACTATTAATTTGCTTTAGTAGCATGTCATCGTAGCAGAACACAATGAATCAAAAGCTATGGCGGTGCGATAGTTTAGCGGTCGCGGGCTTACGGTAGTAGCAAATGAGCTGCCCGCATGCATCCCTAATAGAATAGCAACCCAAAAATGATAGCCATATCCTAAACCTTATAAAGACTAATAGCTACACCTCAATCCTAATAGAGCTACACGAACATCCTGATACGGCTCAACAAAACCTCCCCAGACCTAGTGAAGACAAGAGGGCAAGCCATTTCAAATGTATTTCCAGACATTCACGCTCCTAGCCGAAAAATGAGCATTTTCAAATGTGTTTATTTTCTTGAGGGTGTGGTGGCTCTGCTTTATTTTAACGACGCTCATTGAAAACACGGAAGGATAGGGCCATCGTGTTGTGTCCCTGGGAAAGACACTTTACTCCCGTTTCCTACTCCTTCGGATGAGAGTATAAACCGAGGTCTAGTCTGTGTGTCGCATACATTCCATCCATAACGGACTTTAAAGATCCTAACGCTTATGCCGGTAGCAAGAACACACCCAGCATGCACTTGGTCCTCCCCCCCCCCCCCATCATCCCTGGCTGGCCAGGATAGTGCTCAGTTGTCCTAGCGTCAGACATTGCGCCCAAAGGCTGCGGGTGGGCGTCTCGGGCGGTTTGAGTTAGATCCTGTATCGGCCAGCGCATAGAGTCTGGTCAAGTACGGCGAGATAAGTGCGCTATAAAAATCCTCAATAATAATAATAATAATAATAATAATAATAATAATAATAATAATAATAATAATAATAATAATAATAATAATAAATAATAGGCCACTATATCAAATATCTGCAAACAAAACTTCACAAAATCGGTTTCGGCAATTTTTTTAGATGCAGGGCAAAACGTGTTTAAAAGTTGGCGAAGCGCCGTGGCCTTGCCCTTTGACAAAGAATAAATACGAATGATCTAATGCGCTTGTGTCGTAGCTAAAGTTACCGCAAAGTACGAATTGTGAATTTCGGTTACGTTATTGTTGTGATAAGACGAAAACAAAAAGTGTGTTTTCAACCCCCTCTCCCCCCCCCTCCCCCCCAAAAAAAATGCCATTCGGAGTGACTGAGCGACCAACACCCCCCGTGGGGGTGCCGGGGGTTTCAGTATAAGTAGTATCCCCACTTTCTGGAAATTTCGTGCTTTAAATGCCCACTGTCGCTGTCTTTCTCATTGTTCTTTCTCATTCCTGCTCTGTTCTATCAATCCTGCTATACTATCTTCTTCTTCGCTAGACCAGTCACCTACCTTGAAAAGACTCCTTATTTGTGTGCGAGGTCTGTTTTATTAGCTTGGAAATTATATTAATTAATTATATGTATGTGTTTTGTTGATAATTTATAATGATTTTGTATTCTATTTTGTTTGTGTAAACGGGGGTTCGATAAATTAGAGTATCTCTGCGTGGGATGTCTTCATTGTAAAGTGACTGGCTGGTGGAGAGCTTTCGGTTTTACCACTAGGGTTGTTTCAGCAGATCTTTTATGCGGATCAGGGGTTGCCCGGTCCTGATTTGGCTCGGAAGAGTCCGCTGGACTTAAAGCAATAATCATGTAATGTAATGTAATGTAATGAGCGACCAACTGGCCCACAGCCAAACTGGTACTGAATACTGAAAGATGGCCCATGATTTGAAGCTTTATATTTGTATACCAAACCTTAACAAAATTGATGCAACGGTTTTTATTTTGGATTTTTTTTTAAAGAGAATGAGAACAACGTGTTTAGCAAAAAAAATGACTCCAGTGACCTTGACCTTTGCCGTAAAAGAAATATGATGGGACGGGAGCGAGTCCACTAACCCCGGTAACGTTTCTATGAAATGTGGTCAACACTCGTTCAGTGGTTCTTGAGATATAAGCTTAGTTTCCAACGGACCCACAGACCGACCGACCAACAGCCAGATAGGCGGACCCACAGACCGACCGACATTTGGCTCGTTCAGATTTTCCCTGATTATTTCAAAGTATTTCCCGATAAGTCTGAAAATAGAAAAAGCTTGCAAACATAATTATTGTAGCCTAATAAAACCGTCGCTTCAACGTCATTAGCTGTTGGCGCCTATAGTTACAATGCTCATCATATAACCTGTCAGATCAATCTAATCCACGGGGTCAATAGTTTAATTATCTTGGAGTTATGCGCTATTCGAACGGACATATTTATTTTCTGGACCCTTGGGACGATTATCCTCATCACGCTGCCTGTACCTCCTAATTATTCCCGTGCATGCTTACAGTAGTGATCACCTGCATGCTTTCACGATAATCTCCTTTGCTTCTGGTCGTGCTGTTGTGCGCTGTAGGGTTATTATATTGCTTAGAATTGTCGTAGTGTATGCGTTAGAATTAGTCCCTCGTTCTCTTACACGATCGCCGTGCCTTAATAACCCTTTTATTTCGTATCAGCGTGGCACTCGTTATTATAATATATTTACACGCGCAACATTACAAAATCTAGTGCAAAATTAGTCGCCGACGCACGCAGGACACAATTTATGAAAACCCGTCCTCATAAATAGCGCTTCGTATTTTGTTTTAAGAACAAATTGTCTTCACATTAACTCTTTGGCAAAGCGTTTTAGTGAAACACATGCAAAGAGAATCGTTTTCTAGATCACTTAGGTGAATAACACACAATAAATAAGTAAAATACTCTTTTGATCGATCTGTTTATTATTATTATTATTAGTAGTAGTAGTAGTACTGGCAAACACGCTTGGTCTCCACAAAAACTCCCGACGATGGACATGGCACAGTCCTGGCGGGGAGCATCACAACCAAATAGACTACATCATGGTCAAGAAACGCTTCAGATCAAGCATCAACATTGGCAGGACACGTACTTTTCCAGGAGCAGACATCGGAAGTGACCACGATCTCGTGATGATGTCTTTCCGGCTCCACTTGAAGAGAGTAAATACAGCAAAGTGCACTAGACTGAAGTTCGACCTGGACAAACTGCAAGACCCGGAGGTGGCAGAACTATTTCAGGCCACAATTGGAGGGAAATTTGCACCACTGCTCATTTTGGGGGCTGGTGAAGTAGATGTCAACACCATGACCACCACCTTCAACTCAGCTGTGACAGATGTCGCCACTGAGATCCTTGGCAAGCACCGACCAAAGAAGAAGCTGTGGATCACACCTGAACTTTTGGATCTGTGTGATAAACGAAGAGAGATGAAAAAGAAAAAGAACACCTCACAGGGAGCTGATGTCTACCGAAAAATCAACAATGACATCCGAAAAGGCATGCTCACAGCAAAGGAGAACTGGATAGAAGATCAATGCCAGGAAATAGAGAACAGTCTGAACAAGAACAACAGCAAGAAGGCCTACCAGACTGTGAAGCGGCTGACAAGTGTCAAACAGCCCAAAGTCTCCACTATCCAAAGCAAGTCTGGCATATGCCTTACAGAAGAACAAGAAGTCTTGGACAGATGGACAGAGTACTGCTCTGACCTTTACAACCATACACCAAATGGAGACCCATCAGTTCTAGCATGTCCCGAGAACAGAGAAGAAGAAGAAATCCTCCCAATTCTCCGGGAAGAAGTTGAGGCAGCAGTGCAAGCGCTAAAGAAAGGGAAGTCAGCGGGAGTGGACAACATACCCGCGGAACTGCTACAAGCAGGAGGAGAAGCGATGATTGATGCCCTCACCATTATCTGTAACAAGATCTGGCAGAGTGGGGAGTGGCCTATACCATGGACCCAGTCGCTTGTCATCACTCTTCCCAAAAAAGGTAACCTTCAGGAGTGTGAAAATTACCGGACCATCAGCCTCATCAGCCATCCCAGCAAGGTCCTCCTGAAAATAATACTCAACAGGTTGAAACCCCAAGCTGAACAAATCATAGCTGAAGAACAAGCAGGATTCAGGGCAGGGCGAAGTACCACTGAGCAGATTTTCAACCTCAGAATAATCTGTGAGAAATACCTACAGCACCAACAACATCTATATCATGTGTTCATAGACTTCAAGAAGGCGTTTGACCGAGTCTGGCATGCAGCGCTATGGGCAACAATGAAAGTGTACAACATCAGCCCTAAAATTATTGAAGTCATCAAAAGCCTGTATGACAAGGCTACCAGTGCAGTCCTCCACAACAGAGCCATCGGGAATTGGTTCAGAACAACAATCGGTGTGCGTCAAGGATGCCTACTCTCTCCAACACTCTTCAACATCTTCCTAGAGCGCATCATGTCGGATGCTCTTGCAGACCATGAAGGCACAGTCAGCATAGGGGGTAGAGCAATCTCCAATCTTCGTTTTGCAGATGACATTGATGGATTGGCTGGAGAGGAACAAGAACTTGAACAGCTGGTACAGAGGCTTGACACCACCTCCAAAGCCTATGGAATGGAAATAAGTGCAGAGAAGACCAAAATGATGACCAACAACACCAATGGCATCAATACGGACATCAAAGTCCAAGGCCAATCCCTCGACACAGTGCATAGCTTCAAATATTTAGGAGCCATTGTATCAGACAATGGGTCCCGACAGGAAGTCCTCTCCAGGATCGCACAAACAACTGCTGCCCTGACAAGGTTGAAGCCCATTTGGAAAGACAGGACCATCAGTCTACATTCCAAAGTAAGACTGCTGCGCTCCCTTGTCATCTCCATCTTCCTATATGCTTGCGAAGCATGGACCCTCACAGCAGATCTCCAACGAAGAATACAAAGCATGGAGATGAGGTGCTACAGAAGACTTCTGGGCATTTCCTATACCCAACACATCACCAACGACGAAGTCCGACAGACCATCACACAAGCCATTGGACAACACGATGACCTGCTAACAGTGGTGAAGAAACGGAAACTTCGGTGGTATGGCCACGTCACCAGATCATCAGGCCTTGCAAAGACTATTCTGCAAGGCACAGTGCAAGGAGGTAGAAGAAGAGGGAGACCGAAAAAGAGGTGGGAGGACAACATTCGAGAATGGACTGGTTTGACACTGAGCGAAGCCATCAGGGCTGCTGAGGACAGAGAAAGATGGAGTATGCTGGTTAAACGATCATCTGTGGTGCCCCTACGACCTTCGGGTTACGGGACAGGATAGGATAGGATAGGATAGTAGTAGTAGTAGTAGTAGTAGTAGTAGTAGTAGTAGTAGTAGTAGTAGTAGTAGTATATAGAATATAGAGAATAGTCTGAACAAGAACAACAGCAAGAAGGCCTACCAGACTGTGAAGCGGTTGACAAGTGTTAAACAGCCCAAAGTCTCCACGATCCAAAGCAAGTCTGG
>CM072513.1:94522316-94532316 GCA_036898135.1 Oncomelania hupensis | reverse complement strand
TTTGATTGTGGAGCTTTTCTGAGGAATCTGTAAGATGCATCATTTGACGATGTATATACTTCTAATGACCCTAATGTTGCTCTTAATCGTTGGTACACTATTTATCTATCAATACTCAACAAGCACGCGCCACTTAAAAAGTAAAGAGTAAAACATTCTAAACTCCCAACATGGTTGACTCCAGAAATCATATGCAATGTCACTGCGTGATAAACTTAAATGTACTCAACAATTTCAAGAGTACAACAAAATTCGTAATCAAATAAAAAACATGGTGCGTGACTCCAAACGAAACTACTTTTAATACACTAATAGAAAATAAAAGAGACATTTCTCAACTTTGGCGTGCACTGAATTCTTTTATTAAAGGCTCATTTTCAAATCATCATGAAATTCCTTCCACTTTATTTGCTAATGACTTCAACAACCATTTCCTTTCAGTCGCTATTTCTGTTCTAAAATCGGATTCCTCAAAATGTACACAGTCCTCTTGCTCTGATTGTCTTACACAATTTTGTAAGAAAAGAACAAATAAATCTTCACCCTTTGAAATACCACTTATTACTGTAAATGACGTTACTAAATACATATCAAAACTTAAAAATAAAAAATCGGCAGGTTCAGATGAAATTAGTAATAAGATCTTGAAAATTTCTTTGCCTTATATTATTAATTCCCTTACATACATCTTCAATTTACGCATTGTAAAAATATATTTCCGACTAAATGGAAGCAAGCTAAGGTTATTCCCCTTCCTAAATCAAAAGTCAGTTCTGATCTTAATCACTATCGGCCAATATCTCTGCTGTCTACACTTTCAACAGGGCTCGAAATTAGCGGGGGCCCGGGGCCAAAAACCCGCAAAGTTGATTTCGGGCTCGGAAAGTTGAAAAACGAAGGGCCCGCTTGGCCCGCAAAATAATCCGTCTGCTACAGCTAGCTCTACTCTGCAGTTTCGTATTTGGGCCAAGGGAAGCAACCCACACCGGTGCCCTAAATTTGGACAGAAAAAAAAAACAGAGAAAAGAAGCGAAAACCCTTTAATTTTGCCCTCAAAAGTTTAATATACACTTCAATGACGAAAGGAAGGAACAAGAAAAAAGAGAGAAAAAAGAAGTATGAAGAGGAAAAAAAGATCAAGGAACTACCATGAAGGGTGGAAAAAAAGATTTCCATGGCATGGCCTTGAAGTGAACGAGGAAGAGTACTGTTAAGTTTAGTTCCCTTTCATGGTTTTGTTTTGAACTTTAGTGCATTGAGGTCAGATTTTTTGTTAGGTTACTCATATTAAAAATTTAATGATGTGTATTGTGCAATACTCAGTCACAAAACTGAAAAGTATTATACAAGAGACTCACTTGATTTTTTTTTTCTATTTTGTTTAATGTCCATTTCAGGCTCACTAGTCACTGGAATATGTGTGTCACTGAATGTGTGTGTGTGTTTTCCCCTTTTTTGTTGGTAATGTTTGAAAGTAAAAGAAAAGGCAAATAAAAATGACATCACTCAGCAAAATTGGAAATTCAATTGTTTTTATTTTAGATTATCAGACAAATTGTACTTTCTACTTATTATATTGTCAATAATTCTTTTGTTTTTTTGTTTGCATTATTTTTCAAGTTGGGCCCCGAAAGTTGCTTGTGGGCCCTCAAAGTTTTCAATCAAGGGGCCCGGTGGCCCCCAAAGAAAAAAGTTAATTTCTAGCCCTGTTCAAAGATTCTGGAACAATATATTCACACTCATCTTACAAAATACATGATGATCTTGGATCAAGGATGATCTTGGCCTTTTTTTTTTTTTTTTAATCATCTACAATCTGGTTTCCGTAGCCACCATTCTTGTGCTACTGCCCTGGCACTTTTAACTGACAAATGGCTCCCTGCAATGAATAAATCTACTTTATCAGGAGTTGTTTTTCTTGATCTTTCCAAAGCTTTTGATCTCGTCAATCACCACATACTGCTTCAGAAACTTGAACTGTACCTCAATGGCTCAGTTGCATTAAATTTGTTTCGTTCCTATCTTTATGAACGTACGCAATTTGTACATATTTATGGAATAAATTCCTCTGTAGGCCATATAATGCATGGGGTTCCTCAAGGATCGGTTCTAGGTCCTATTTTATTTTGTATTTATATTAATGATTTACCGTTACATCTCTCAGATAATTCTGTTGAATGCCATATGTTAGCTGATGACACGACATTGCACAATCAGGGGAGGAACATAATTATGTGAAATTCAACACTCTCTACAAGGTGCTCTTAACAATGTTGCTGATTGGTGCAGGTTAAATCATATGTCGCTAAATCCAGCTAAATCAAAAGCAATGTTAATAACAACTAGACAAAAGCATTAGCGGGCTCCGCTTTCTCTTGATTTAGTCGTGAATGGAAATACTATTAAACAGGTTGAAAGTCATAAACTTTTAGGCGTCCTCGTAGACAACAAACTCAATTGGCATTCACATATTGAAAATTTTTGTAAAACTCTCTCAACAAAATTATTTATGTTGTCTAAGCTTCAGTCTATCATAACTGCAGATGCTAACAAGCTTTTTTATAATGCTTATATCAAACCTCACATTGATTATGCATCAACAAAATGGGACGGCTGCAGTGATGCCTTGTTTAAAAAGATTAATTCTATTCACCGCAGAGCTGCAAAATTACTTATCTCCAACACTTCCATCAAAACTGATTCAAAATTGAAACTAGCTGGTACGCTTCCCCTTAACAAACACCTTAATTACAATAAAGCCGTTTTAATGTACAAAATACTAAACGATAGAGCTCCTGATTATTTAAAATTACTTTTTAGTAAACCTTCATCTCGTTATTCAATTATCAGACATAATTTAACCTTGCCACAGCCACGCTTAGACATATTTAAAACATCTCTGTCATATTCTGGTCCAAGTATGTGGGAATTCTTTACCACAAGAGATCAAGGAAAGTAAATCATTAACATTGTTTAAAATTAGACTCCACAAATTTCTATTTTCCCTTGCTCCTAATATTTAAGATGATTGTATATATTTTCTTTGAGTATGCTGGTTAAACGATCATCTGTGGTGCCCCTACGACCTCCGAGTTATAGGATAGGATAGGATAGTATAGTATATATTTTGTTCTTTCTTATCTTGCGACAGTTTAATTTGTTGATGTGTGAATTAGCTTGTGTAAGTGTGTGGTTGTGGTGGAGGGGGTGGGGAGTATGGAAGAGGTATTGGAGGGAGGTGGGGGGAGGGAGTATGTGTATTTCGGTACATTAATTTCCTTAGTAATTTTTTAAATTCTTACCATTGTTAAGGTTTGTGTTAGTTTTAAATACATTTTATGTTAATTATTTTGTTCTGATTTTTTATTTTTTATTTGACAATTTGATTAAGGACTAGATGTAAGACATTATCCTATTAAAGGTTTCGACTTCTCTCTCTCTCTCTCTCTCTCTCTCTCTCTCTCTCTTTCTCTCTCTCTCTCTCTCTCTCTCTGTATGTCTCTGTCTGCCGGTCGCTGTCTCTCTCTCTCGCCCTCGCCCCACTCACTCTTCTCTCTCACTTTCTGTGTCCCTCACATCCTTGGAGGTAAGAAGCTGCCTGAACACATAGGCAGGAACTCGAGGAAAGAAGATCATGCGAAGAGGAGTGTCTGACTGTCTGTCTGTTTTTCTTTGTCTGTCGCGCCCTGTCCGTCCCAGCTAGCTCTTCTCTCCCTCTCTCTGTCTCTGTCTCTGTCTGACAGGCTTTTAGGTGGTGAAGTGTTGCCTGAACAGATAGGCAGAACAGCAAGAAAAGAAGATCATTCGAAGAAGAGTGCAGGAGACCTGTCATGGAACAGAAGCCTGCAAGAGGCTTGATAAGGTCGCATGATTAAACCGCTCACAATACTCAAATTGATACACACCACGCGTAGTTCCTGCTCTTCCTTTTTGGCACTCTCTGTGCAAGATTGCAAGCCAGCGCGCAAACAAGAAACGTACGTAGACTGAACAAGCGGAATGTTTGTATTGTCTTTCTCCTAATCCCTTTAGCTCCTGCTGCTTGCTGTTCTCTCACGCCTCCTCCTTTTCCTCCTCCTCCTCTTCTTCTTCCTCCTCCTCCTCCTCTTCTTCTTCTTCCTCCTTCTCCTCATCACCTTCGTCGGTCCTTCTCATCGGGATTCAAGTACGTTGAAACACCTCCGTTTTTATATTTCTAGACTTGCCCGGTTGATTCTTTGATTCTTGTTGGAACGAAAGAATCGCATTTTATGCTCATGATTTTTCAAACACAATGAATAAGGACGGTTACCGGATGTAATTGTGCTATTCCTCGTGTTCTTTCTTCTACTAGTCATTCAAGCCTAAAAGTAAAACAACAAAAACCACAACAAAAAAACAAACACAACGTATACTAGTAAATGGTACAAAATTCAATGTTTTTCCTCTTGGTCACATTGGTCGCCATTGAACCCAGTGCACGTAGCTGAGACTACGCGGAGGCCTTCTCCCTCTCTAAAGTTGATGAGAGGGGAAGAAGTCTCGTGTAGTCTCAGCTAGGCGGTACATATTGAATCATAATTGCAATTTGCTTTTAGGCATTTTTTCACTCTCCTCACAGCACGCTAAAGCATTTGTGTGTGCATGTGTGTGCGTGAGTGTGTGGGTGTGTGTGTGAGCGTGTGTGTGTGTAACTCTTAATTTTAATACTTGATATCGTGGTCCTTTTCAAATAATAACAAGCAGGATTTTTGTTTTAACCCTTGATTTAAATACTTGATATCACGGTCAGTGTCACATAACATCCGCGCGTGTATAATGAGGGATATTTGAAAATAAGCGTTTGAATACAGTAGTGGATCTTCGCTGTACTTCTACGCACTGTCCTTTCATCATGGTTGTGGATACAGTCAATTGACAAATTAAAACTAACATTTCATTTCCATTCTGTCTTTTTGTAATAACGATCCCCTTGGATCGTAGCACTTTGAACTTTTTTGAAGAATATCTTGTGATGTAAACGTCAGTTTTGGTTAAAAAAAAATTTCTTGCTTACATAAATTTAAAAAAAGGCGTATTTGACATAAATGGCTGTACATTTTTCCTGTAATTGTAATTTGATTTGTTAAAATTATTATTATTATTATTATTATTATTATTATTATTATTATTATTATTATTATTATTATTATTATTATTATTATTATTATTATTATTAGTAGTAGTAGTAGTAGTAGTAGTAGTAGTAGTAGTAGTAGTAGTAGTAGTAGTAGTAATTGTAGTAGTAGTAGTAGTGGTGGTGGTGAAGTAGTAGTAATACTAGTACTAGTATAATTAGTATTGCCAAATAGTGCAAAACCTGCCGAGCTGTACTACTGCTACTACTACTACTACTACTACTGCTACTACTACTACCTATTGCAGCCCGGCAGGTTTTGCACTATTTTTTTTTTAACCCTGTGAGAAAGCCAACAAAATATTATAGAACCAACTTTTTGGCATCCTGTCTGCCAGACTGGGGTGCATGAAGTTCAGCCTGCTATCACTTGCATATTTTGTATATGTCAACAAGCACGATGCATTGTTGTTTTCTTCGCTCAACCGATTATGAGAGCAGCGAAATAGTGTTTTCATTCATATATCTGCCAGCACCGGTATTTGGGTTGAGTTAACCGCTTGTTGTTCGAATCGGTGGCGAGGATAGTGTTGTTGTTGGTGTTAGTGATGGTGATGACGATGATGATAGTGATGGTGATGATGGTGGTGAAGTTGGTGGTGGTGGGACTGGTGTTGGTGGTGCATGTACTGGTGGTAGTAATGCAGTTTGAAAGTTAACATCCAGTGCAAGTGCACCGGAGCTGTTCACTATTACTTCGGATGAGAGTATAAACTGAGGTCTAGTCTGTATACGCACGCATTCCATCGCACGGACTTTAAAGATCCTGACGCTCATGTCTTAGGCGGGTGGGTCCCAGCTGCCCGGATACACCCATGTAGCTAGCACCAGGTCCCTTTCCCTCCATTCTCCCTTCGATCCCCTGTCACCCAGGATTGTGCTCAGTCTGGGCGTCACACGATGCAAGTGGGCGCTTTAGGGTGGCTTGAGTTAAGCTTGAGCAACTTTTGAGCTGGAAAAGCGCTGTATACAAACGGTTAAAAGTAAATAAATAAAGTTTAAATAATAAACTTAAAAGAGGAGTTTTGGGTCCCTGTTTCCCTAATACAGTTATATACAGTAGTATTGACAGACTGTTGTAGGCACAATAGGCATACTGCTGCTGTGTGTTGTATTGTACATTGAGTGCATAAATCTGCCATTGAAGGGTCTTAAACAGTCGATGACTGAGAGAACTCACAACACCGTCCACGGTTCTTGGCTTTTTGCACAGACCACCACTTTATCCTACTCCCAACAGTAACGGTAATCAGGTCATTTGGTAGGTAGGTAGGTAGATTAACGTCCTCGGACGCAATGCGTATAGGGGACAAAGTCATTTGGTGCTGGGCCGGTCTCTTTATATTCTTAGTACTATACATGCGCGTGAGCGTTGACCGGACTATGCTGAATAGCGTCAGAACACGTTCTGTACTAGCGATGGCTGTGGAACTATTGTTTTTAAAACTGCCCGTCCGTTCTTGCGCACATTTCTCTGACTAGAAACTCATGGACGGATTTCTTTGAAACTTGGTATGTAGGTAGAACACAGAGATGCCTACCACATGACACAAATGTATGCAAATTAGGTGACGCCATCATGGACACGTAATCATTATATGGTGTGACTTGCATGCATACCAATGTAAGTCTACGTACTCAAACCCCAAAAAACATCCCCCCCCCCCCGGCCCTCTTCAGATTGTTGCAAAACTGTGCGAGGTGAGTCCTAAAAAGTCCAAAAATTACACTAACCCCCCTCCCCTTCCTCCGCCCCCACTGGCCCCCCCCCCCCCCCCAAAAAAAAAAAAAAAAAAAGTAAATCCGTCTGTCTGTCTGCCGTCCGCCTGTGCAAAACTTGCAAGGGGATTAATATCTCGGAACTTTTTTCAACTATCACAACCAATACCCATGAGACCTCATCAACGATTAGTGACTACTACTACTACTACTACTACTACTACTACTACTACTACTACTACTACTACTACTACTACTACTACTACTACTACTACTACTGCTACTGCTACTAATGATATTTATATAGCGCTTTTTCCCAATGAACAATATCAGTTCAAAGCGCAGTACTCGCGCATTCATTCTAGCCATCCGGCTTCATATAAAATAAAATCAGACACTTGCTAACGAATAAGAAACGAGGGACGGAGGGAGGGAGGAGGGGAGAGAGCTAAGGATGGGTGATAGGATGAGTGGTGACGGTGGTCTGAATCAAAAAAAAAAAAAAAGGAAGAATGACGACGATGATGATGGGTTACAACTTTTGGTGTAGATCTAATGTATTTTATAGTAAATGAGTGTATTTTGAGCCCCGGATGTCAAGGTCAAGAGCATAGAAAGATCAAAATCGGTATTACTTTGCATTTTAATGCAAACGTTTGATTTGTTTTTTCTGGGCATGCATTTTTATATTAAATATTGCGAGTTCCGTAAGGAGCCTGTGAGTCATATGGGGTTTGGCCTTCTAGTTTCTTAATGCAATTTCTTTCAAACTACTGGTTTCTTGATCTTTTGCGTTTGTCTATTTGGTTTATCTGCATGTATGTGTGTGTGTGTGCGTGCGTGTGCGTGTCTCTCTCTCTCTCTCTCTCTCTCTCTCTCTCTCTCTCTCTCTCTCTCTCTCTCTCTCTCTCTCTCTCTCTCTCTCTCTCTCTCTCTCTCTCTGTCGTCGTGTGTGTCTCTCTCTATCTGGCCGACTCTCTACCCTCACACTTACCATCTGTTTTACGGTCTCTTCGTCCTACTTTCTATCTGTAATTTGACCTGTTCATCTCTGTCTGTCTTTCTCTCTCAAATTCCCTTCCTATGCTGAAATAAGTGATACTAATGATACTAATAGCTTGTTTGTGTGTGTGTTTACAGGACGGCAAGTTGAAAGACTCTCTGAACATCGGGCAGAAGGATTGTGCGTTAGAAGAAAAGTCAGTCTGTGTGTGTTACGGCACTGACATGGTCAATGTAGACTGGATCAACTTTGTCTGCTCTGACAAGGAGACCGCATTGGTAAGCATTTGGAAAATCTTTACTCTGTACGATAATTATGATGTCATGACGATCTCGGTGATGCGTGGATTGTCGGAGAGAGGCCTAGGCCTGCGGCAGCTTTTGCTGTCACTGTGGTTATGAATGCTGTCAAATGCTTCAGTACTCCTTCTCCTGCTAATTTGCACCAATGACAGAAAAGCAGTTCGTTCCCATCCACAACCCATCCAGACATCGTTAAGTCAAAGTCCAAGTTGCAATGCCCCGCCACAAGAGGGAGAGCGAGGTAGGTTTCCATGCATTTTGGTATGGTAGTCCAAAACTCAGTAGTTCCTTGACACCTTCCCCTTCCACCCCATCCCACCCCACCCCACCCACCACCCCAAAATAAAAAAATAAAAAAAATAAAACATTGGTAAGGCTGCTGCGCTCCCTTGTCATCTCCATCTTCCTATATGCTTGCGAAACATGGACCCTCACAGCAGATCTCCAACGAAGAATACAAAGCAAGGAGATGAGGTGCTACAGAAGACTTCTGGGCATTTCCTATACCCAGCACATCACCAACGACGAAGTCCGACAGACCATCACACAAGCCATTGGACAACACGATGACCTGCTCATAGTGGTGAAAAAACGTAAACTCCGATGGTATGGCCACGTCACCAGATCATCAGGTCTTGCAACGACCATCCTGCAAGGCACAGTGCAAGGAGGTAGAAGAAGAGGGAGACCGAAAAAGAGGTGGGAGGACAACATTCGAGAATGGACTGGTTTGACCCTGAGCGAAACAATCAGGGTTGCTGAGGACAGGGAAAGATGGAGTACGCTGGTTAAACGATCATCTGTTGTGCCCCTTACGACCTCCGAGTTACGGGTTAGGATAGGATAGGATAGGATAGGATAGGAGTGGGAATTAAAAGGACTGCATTTCTGTCAAAAAAAGGGAGGCAGCGCGACAGGCTGAAATAAACAGACCTGCTACATCTACTGATCTAGGTCCATCAGGCTGCCTCAGTCGTCGCGAGTCGTCGGACCGTGCGCTTGATGGTGCAATGCTGACATGCTGGATGAGCGCGAGCTAGATACCAACCATCGCCTTAAGCAGTTATTTGAGCTGGTAAAGTGCGCTATTGACCCGGACGATGAACTTGTTGAATGTACTTTTAATTTGAGGCCATATGTTTGGTCTCGTTGCAGTTGTGGACCAACGAGCTGTTGAAATATTCGTTGAACCTTCTCAGCGCCAACTTCAGTACTTTGAGCTTTCTGGAGAAATGGTACACGCGAGTCATCAATATCTTAGACACAGAAGGCAAGATTCCTATCAAAAAGTAAGTACATGATTAGTACAGTTTGAATAGATATACATAATCATTGTACATAATTATAATTTGAATATAATTATAATGATTTTAAATATCATTGCAATTTGAATATATATAGATAAAAATATAATATTTTTTGCACATAATTACAGTTTGAATGTATAATTAAAAGTTTAATATATAATTAGAATACATTATTACATTTCAAATATATAAATATAATTATAGGGTATAATTACACTTTGAATATAATATACATAATAGTTTTTGATTTGAATTTGTATTTGAAGTCACTGTACGATTATGATAATTATAGTGTGGTCACTGTATGACTTATATACATTTTGTTTGTTTGTTTGGGAGGTGATGGGGGAGCGACCCCTGTTCTAGTGTTTATTTATTTACTTACTAGTTGTTTTCAATGTATTTCTCAGTGTTATTTACTATTTAATCAGCTCTTGACCTGGAAAAGCGCTATATAAGAGCGATAAAAAAAAATTATTTTCCATGTATTTTTAGTGTGGTGAAGCTAGTGGCC
>CM072513.1:94482316-94514816 GCA_036898135.1 Oncomelania hupensis | reverse complement strand
TTTGTGCCAGGTTCGTTGCCCTTCAGCCTTTAAAAGGAAATAGCCTACCGGGTTTCCTTGTTCAATTTATTTCTGAATTTGTGTGAGTGTGTGCCTGATTGTGTGGTGTGTGTGTGTGGTGGGTGAGTGAGTGAGTGAGTGTGTGAACAATTGATTTTAAAAATCTTGCCCCGAATACACATTGCGATTTGCGTGTTTTAATTAAACCGCTGGTATCGTTTTGCATTTTGGATAAAGTCGCCGAATGAATCGTGACTGTTTGCCGTTTTGGGGCTGGGGAAAACCAAACTTGGATTTGTAAATGTAATTGTATTGTGTCTCCTCCTCCTCCCCCCTCCCCCTTTTAATCCTCTTTGTCAAACGTGCACACATACTTGTTTTATGCCATGTGAACTATTTGTTTGGCATTCAACCCCCCCGTTGGCTTTTTAGGATGTTGGCATTTTACAGCGGGTTTAAGGAATGATTACATCTGCTCCGTCAATTGAAGTTATTGTTATGCCTGCAATGAGAGACAGTGTTGGGCAAAAAATAGGAATAAAATATTAACCAATTCATTCCTTTATTTGTTCTTTTCTTCTTTCATTTGAACCGTGGATGTGAAGTCCTAACAGCACTACGGTGCGAAGACTCACGATTTAATATTCATTGACTCGCCTTTTAATTCATTCTGTCTTTTTTTCATTCATCCATTCATTTGAATCGTCAACTCGGGAAAACTCGAAATAAAATGTTATATTGATAGATTCATTCATTGTTTTAATTAACTCAATCCCCCCCCCCCCCCTCTCTCTCTCTCTCTCTCTCTCTCTCTCTCTCTCTCTCTCTTTATCTCTTTCTCTCTGATCTATTCATTTATTCCTTTGAAACGTAATCTAAGGTTATCTCAGGAAGTTGGTGCATCTTGATTGAATTGACTGTGGCCACAAGTTGCTCTAATCGATTATACGGGGTTGTCAGTAAATATTAAAGTGTGTCTGAGGTCAATTACATCAAACTTTGACACTAGATAGTATGATCATAGTAGCGCGTTTATGAAACCACATTATTGAAGCGAAAGCTTTCAAATAAGCGTACACACCGCTTTAAAAGACATTCCGGCCCTTTATGACGTCATTTCGCGCGTCGCGTATAATTATGCAGTCAAACGAAACAACAAGCCGAGAATTTAACCACGTCGCATAGAAACGGCCACATCAAAGCCGAGGATGGATATCGTACTATTGCGTAGAGTCACGCATATAATGATATAACTCCCGTGTTTTTCGCGCCATTGTCAGCATGTTCCTATAGCATACGACATTTTGGAATGGTCGGACACGAAGTTTATTTTCATTTTTCGCAAATATTACACATATTAGGTATGAATATAAATTATTATAAAATATTCCTCTCTTAGCGTGATTTAGACATTGTGTAAGTATGCGAGCAGTTGTGATCTGGAACTCGGGGCTCACTTTACATAGTTGGGGGGGTCAAAAGTAATTGAAATATTGTGGGCACACAGGCCTTAGGGGAACATTTGAGCAGTCTGTGTGGGAACATGCAATGAGCTTAGTATCCCATTTCCTTTGTTTGCTTTATATTAGGCGGATCGCCGATGGAAATCTGTAATGAAATTTTTATCGTGTATTATTATTATTATTATTATTATTATTATTATTATTATTATTATTATTATTATTATTATTATTATTATTATTAATTTTATTATTATTGTTATTATTATTATTATTATTATTATTATTATTATTATTATTATAATAATAATAATTGTTTAAGTGTTTGGCAAATATTGATATTCTGTACATGAGGAAGTTGATTTTTAGTTGATTTGTATGTATGCGTATGTGTGTTTTAAAATGTAAATACTTAATTCACATGAAGAGAGAAGGGCTCCAGCGAGAAAAACAACAAGAAGAAGAACAATACATCCGGGAGTTGAACCTCGACATTAGAGTCACGGGACTTATCAATGATGATGATACTACTACTACTACTTTTGCTGCTGCTGCTGAAAGTTTGGAGTAAAAATACTAATCAGCAACGGTTTGATCTCATTTATTGAAGTTATTGCATTATTGAATTCTGGTGTTGCATTTCCTTGCGTGTCATGCTTAATTCTGACTAAGGCGCCAAAACGTGCATTTACAGGTATCAGTGATAATAGTAATTAACGCATGTTCTGTGTAAATCACATTATGACGTCCTACTAGCGCCAAAACCTGATAATTACAAATATCATGTGATCATTACAAATATCAACGACGTATTTACAATTGACACGTAGAACTTGTAATTATCAAATGGAAATGATAATTTTTAATTTTGACCCATTTCCAGACGGAGTCGAAACTGAAAATTAAATGTGATCATGCAAAGATATTTGTAATTTTTCAAGGATAATTGTAAGTTTCGTACGATAATAAAAATAAAAAAAAATAAATAATAATAATTTTAATTTTTTTTTAAAATTTGGCGCGTTTTTATACCAGTGCTCAAGACGTTTTACAATTACATCCAGTTACACATACATGCAACACATAGGAAGCACGATAATTAAAACCAACATCAGCAAACAAGCAAAGCGTATTCAAAGCAAGACATCAGCGACATAGCCATATATACAAATCGCGAAAGGACATACAAGCAAAGCATAGTTAAACCACGGCAGTACAAACAACAGGTCATAAATACAATAACACTAAAAACATACAAGCAAATCATAGTACAAGTGCATACACACTGACTCAACCAAAGCTTTTTAGTTTTGAGGTTAGGTCAGCCAGGCTAGCTATAAATAGCTTCGCCGATGCTTTCCTTCCTTTCCTTTCCTTCCAGCAAAATGTGGAGGCACTAAACAGTGCTGCTCACATAGGCATTGAGTTGGGCATGAGGAAACCAGCGAAGCAAACTCGAGGCTAGACATTAAAATCAAGACACCAGCAAAACGAACCTAAGCAAGCCATTACAGTCTACAACATAGCCATACATGCACAACCACACAAACCACACAAACAAAACATCGCAAGATGTGACGGTGGGTCTATTGTTACTGGGCTCTGCAGAATGGAATGCTATTACCCACTCGTCTTTCTGAGAGATTTTACAACGTGCGTCCTTCTACCGTGCTGTTCAGACAAAGGCTAACTATCTTCCCGCTGGGGTCTGCTATCGTGCGAGACTACGAGAATCGTAACGCCACCTAGTGGGGGTTGCGGGTGATTGGTCAGCTGGATGAGGTCACGGCTTATCTTAGTGAAACTGTAGCCTACACATGCTGAGAACAACCTAACTTCGGTCGTCTGCTAGTCAGCGACTTATAGGTCAAAGCAGACTGAACGTTGGAGGCTTGAAGCCTTAGTGCAGGGTCTAAATAGCCTATTGTGACACAAGACATGCTCAAAGCAAGGGAATACAAGTATTAAAAAGGCTTAACAACAAAGCCTTAAATACAGAGCAGGGATCAGCAGACATACATGGGATCGGCACACAAGTAACACAATACTCCAGGCAAGACAATACATGCTTCCGCACACAAGCGAAACAGACTAAAGAGTAAACAACATAGCCATACATGCAAACACAATACAAATGAAAACTCTGCGACTGCAAGCAAGAAGATACAACTAAATAAGCAAAAGAGCGTGACCAAACATATAAAATGTCATACATAACAAGACATCAGCGCTCAAGCAAAAGATGCTCAGAGCAAGACAATTGAACAAGATCAACAGTGAAGCTATGCAAACAATGATATTTGTAATTATCTCACGATATTTGTAATTATCAGGTTTTGGCGCTAGGAAGGCGTGACAAATACTGATAATTAATAAATAACACTGTGGATTACCGGTATCTCTGTAAATTACTCAGAACACGTGTTAATTTGAATTATCTCGTGATAATGGTAACTCTCGGATTGGGCGCTAGTAGGCCGTCATAGATCTATTTGTTGTTGTTGTTGTTGTTGTTGTTTTGTTGTTGCTGTTGTTGTTGTATTGGAGGCAGTCAATCTAAAATTTCAAAAATAAAAATCTGTTTTTATTCCGACTTCTGTAATAGCGATTTCTTCAGATTGCCGCGTTTTGAGTTCGATTGTATAAAAAGGGCGTGATATCGTCATTTATGATGATGATGATGATGATGATGATTGATGATGGATGATTGATGATGATGATGATGATGTGTTGTTGTTGTTGTTGTTGTTGTTGTTGTTATTCTGCTTCTTCTTCTTCTTCTTTGCGACATCCTAAACCATACACAACGAGTTCGATTTTGACGTAAATAATGTACCCAGCTGACACAGATGCTAGGAAAGCTGTTACAAAGTTGTAGTACATCATCTGTTGTTGAACGTCGAATACACACACAAATCCATTTACGTTTCCTCGGATTGATATATTTTGTTGTTGTTGCGAGGTTAATAAAAATACGTCATTTATTTGACGTCAATTTTCGATTCAGTGAGCTGTTGGAGTTTGATTGATTGATTTATTGTTGCTTTAGGTCCAGCGGACTCTTCCGAGCCAAATCAGGACCTGACAACCCCCGATCCGCATAAAAGATCTGCCGAAACAACCCTAGTGGGAAAATTGAATGCCCTCCACCGGCCAGTCACTTTACAATAAAGACATCCCACGCGGGGGACGGCTGAGGGTTGACCTCAACTACGCGAACACCCCGGTTACAAAAACAAAATAGAATACAACCATCATTATAAATCATCAACAAAAAACATACATATAAAATGCCTACAGTGCGAAATAATACAATCATAGGAAGCCCTAGTGACCACCCGGCAGAAAGCGTCCAACACTCCCAAGCTGATCCAACAGACCTCATACACAAACAAGGAGTCTTGTCCAGGAAGAGTTTTCAAGAAAAAAGGTAGGTCATTGATCTAGCGAAGAAGAAGAAAGTATAGCAGAGTGATAGGACAGATCAGGAATGGGAAAGAGCAAATGATGAAGACAGCGACAGTGGGAATTTAAAGCACTAAATTTCCAGAAAGTGGGGATACTATTTATACTGAAACCCCCGGCACTCCAACGGGGGGAAGCTGTTGGAGTAACGAGGTGGGAGCAAAAATCACGGCTTGACAGTTGTGATCATTCCCCAGTGAAAAAAAGTTTGATCAAATCGTCGAGTGCTTTCATGATTAATTCATTTTGAGCCTAAGTATAGTTTTGTGAAGCAACCGTTTAAGCATGCAGTTATCAGTTTATAATGATGTATAATTCGATATTAGCACAATTAAATATGATATGGATTATAATATTAAAATGATGAATAAATTGATAATAGCACATTTAGATATGATATGGATTATAATATGATTTAATGGACTCCATTAATCTACCGAGACAAAACGAAGACTAGACGACATAAACTTAAAATTAATGACAATATTGAATCATCATTTGGACATTTACCGTTTTAAGTTATTTGATTGACGATATGAACGAAATAGTCCTATTAGTAGTTATTTAATTGAAGTTGTAATCACAATGGTTATAATATAGCTTAATAATTGTTTAATTTTATGTTGAATAAGGGGTACTTCAGTGATATTGGGATGCATAGGTGCCTCTTTCCTTAACCCTAAATAAATATCATTCATTGATGTCTTACTTCAATCATTTGTTGTAGTTTTTTTTTTCAAATATCACTGACGTGAAATGACGTAAAATAAAAATGAAACGAACAATTAGTTTGAAGAAAATGTGCCTACTGTTAGTATCTACACAATGGATATGGATTTATCATAAAGAAACGCAGCTTGCATAGGGCGGTGCCAGTAGGAGAATGTTCTCGTTTGTAGATAATTGCTGCCTTTTTTGTTTTGTTTGCCTGTGTGCATGGTTAAAGAGTTGTATAGCATTATCGCCCGTTTGTTGTTGTACACCAGTACTATTGATGAGATCCACCTGTGTGGGTGCCTGGGATTTCAGTATAAATAGTATCCCCACTTTCTCCAAATTCAGTGCATTTTTACCACTGTCGCTTTCTTTCTCCTGTGTTCTTTCTCATTCCTGCTCTGTTCTATCAATCTACTATATTCCTACTCTGTTCTATCAATTTACTATACTATATTCTTCTTCGCTAGACCAGTCACCTATCTTTTTTGTTGAAAACTCTTCCGGGACAAAACTTTTCATTTGTGTGTGAGGTCTGTTGTATCAGCTTGGGAATATTAGACGCTTTCTGCCAAATGGTCACTGGGGCTTCCTATGATGTTATTATTTGGCAATGTAGGCATTTTATATGTATGTGTTTTGTTTATATTTTATAATGTTTGTATTCTATTTTGTTTTTGTAAACGGGGGTTCGATAAATTAGAGTACAGCTTCAGCGTCCCCCAGCCTCCGCCTCCCCTGCGTGGGATGTCTTTATTGTAAAGTGACCGGCTGGTGGATTGCCTTCAAACTTACCACTAGGGTTGTTTAGGTAGATCTTTTATGCGGATCAAGGGCGAGTCCTCTGTAACGCGAAGTTGTGGTCTTGATTTTGTGGTCCTAATTCGGCTCTTTGCAGTCCGCTGGACCCTGTACACAATGAATAACTTACTAACTATTGAAAAGGGATAATGGCTTTAATCTGGCGTTATTTCATAACACCTGCCTATAGTCTGATTGAAGTGCATCGACTATGTATGTTTGTTTATAATTCTGCATGAAATATATAGTCTGTGCTTTTCTCATGATAAGTAACGGTCTAGTTAATTTGCTTATGACAGCTGATACACGATGCGTGATTCATATATGATCGAAATGTGTTTATTTATTTATTATGAATGGCATTGTGCATCTGCTTCCTGAAGTTCTTTATGTTTAAGAGCAGGAAAGCAAATCGTTCTTGCTTATCTTCTGCACTCTCCTCCTTTATCATCATCATCATCATCATCATCATCATCATCATCATCATCATCATCATCATCATCATCATCATCATCATCATCATCATCATCATCATCATCGTCGTCATCATCATCATCATCATCATCATCATCATCATCATCATCATCATCATCTCTTCTTCTTCTTCTTCTTCTTCTGTACACAATGGGTATCGATTGCGTATAACGAAAAAAGCTTCCTGCGGAAATTGCCTGCGTGATGCGTGTTTGAGTGTGTAAACTTGCAATCTCTCTCTCTCCCTCCCTCCTTCCCTCCCTCCCTCTCTCTCTCTCTCTCTCTCTCTCTCTCTCTCTCTCTCTCTCTCTCTCTCGTGACTGCAGTATCTCATCAGTCTTATGAAAAAACATACAATATCGTCTGTCTCTGTCTGTCTCTATTTCTCTGAGTCTGTCTCTCTGCGTCTGTCTGCCTGTGTCTCTGAGTGTGTGTGTGTCTCTTTCTGTCTCTCGCTCTCTCTGTCTCTCGCACACAAGTTTGTGTTGTCTCTTTCAGGCCATACGTGTTGATTTGTATTGGTGACTGCAGTATCTCATCCGAGTCTTCTGGAAAACAATACATTATCGTGGTCTGTCTTGTCTTTCTTCCTCCCACCCTCCCCCTTCCCTCTCGCTGTCTGTCTGTCTTGCTCTGTCTTGCCATGTCTGTGTATCTGTCTGTCTGTCTCTCAAGTTTGGGTTGTCTCTTCCAGTCCATTGTCACGAACTGGCTAGTATTAACTCTGCTTGTTGACTATTTAGCCATGTGTAGTCTTTGTAACAGTAGAGAGTCAGTGTAGTACACATCAAGCAATTAAATTACAGCACACTGCGAGCCTGAGCCACACACACAGCGCAGTGACGTCAGCACTTGAGTTTTGAATCGGACCGTTGGAACCAATGGGAGAGCTTAGGCAAAGTGGTTGGAGCCAGTTTGACTGGGTCCAAACCACGCACAGTTTTGGTCAGTTGGGAGTAATACACCGAAGTGTTAACAGCTAGAAAGCTGGCAGAGAAATCTCTACACTCATAGACCAGGAAGCAGGACTTTGAAATCTTAGAATTCTCTCAAGTCATCACGGGCCTGAACTTGTCAAACAGGTAAATGAACACCCTTCTGTTTCATAGTGATATATTTATATTATTGTTGAAATTATGTTTGTGGAATTTGCTATGCATAAATGTGAATTGTTAATCCGAATTTGCGTGACCATGTGGAAACGCCGAACACGTGGTGAAACACGACCGGTTGCGCCGCCATGTTGTATGCTGTACGGAACCACTGTTGTTTAACTTATATGTATGTTTGCAGACCAGTGGCTGTACCACTGAATGTTTATAATATTATTAATTCTGTATGTGTATAGTTAGACACGATTGATATTTATGTATGTATAGGAATTTAGAGTTGAGATTCCAGTGGAACCCGGAAGTAGCAGAATGTTCGTCGCTTATGTATAGAGATGTGGAGCTATCACTGAGGGCTACTTGGCTTTCAGTGAGACGCTCTGCACAAACCGATTATTCAGGGTTGTGCAGAATTTCGTCTCTTATATTACAGACGAGCAGGCGAGCTATCCCGAGCTATCCCGTGCGCACAACTCCACAGAAACGACGAGTTGTCTGCGTAACCTCTACCGCACAGGTCGGAGAGAGTTACCCTGGATCACACCCTACAAGACCCCACAGCGTGGCAAGGGAACCCAACTACACAACTACACAGGTGCACCTGAAGCTACCTCACAGAAGGACTTCGACCGCACCACCTAGCAGTTAAGTGTAACAACATAGGTGCACTTAAACTGATCGGAAACAGGACCACAGTAGTCCAACTCTTCAGAAACTGTAAAACGGACCACAGTAGTCCAAATCTACATGAGTTATACTAGCAAGTGCCCGATGAAGATAGAACAGCTGCATAGACTATCAGCGATCGAACTATTAGCATTGAAAGAGACTTTTTAAGTTAGATTAGTACTTAGAGAATCTTGTATAGAGTAGAAGAAATAAATGTGTGATTTTAACTGTTATCAAAAGGCTGGACTACATATGATTCATAGCCGTGTGAAAGCTAGTGTGACAGTATTCTTTTACCATTTTTCTATCTATTTCTGTACCCCAACCTTAACACAGAACGAGCTAAACAAATAAATTTATTAAAGTAATTCATAGGGTGACTTACTAGCAGTTCCCACCGAATAAACGTGAGGGTCCATAATTCCATTGTGCAGAGCCCATAAACCCCACGTGACATCCATATGCATTGATTTGTATTTGTGACTGCAGTATCTCATCCGAGTCATAGGGAAAACACAATACCGTTGTCAAAGAAACTACATCCGTCTCCACCCACACTGTACTAAGCTTCTTACATTTCTCCAGGTAATAAACGCTGACTAGCAAAAACATTAGCTTCCCTTTCCTCTTCTTCTTGTCCAGGCTTGATGCTGTCGCCAACCATCTAGCGTGCACTGGATTCCAATGCAGAGAGGAATTGATTACACAAATCACAGGTGTTTGTTTTTTATTCAGGAAATTGTTTTTAGTTCCAAGGACAAAAAATAGAAGAGAAAAAAAAAATCCGTTTTTAAGTGTGTGTAATGGATATGGATTCTTCTTCTTCTTCTTCTTCTTCTTCTTCTTCTTCTTCTTCTTCTTCTTCTTCTTGATCGTGCATGTTGGTTACAGATTGCGGCGCTTTGAGTCTTGCTTTAAGAATAAGGCGCATATCCAATATTCTTCTTGTTCTTGTTCTTCTTCTATGTTTGGGTATCTTGAACAAGCTTCTGTTTGGATTGTACGTGCTCTTTCTTCCACGAGAATCTTTTCTTGATAGCTTGAAAATCAGGAAGAGTGGAAGAGCGAATTCACACTCTGCCAACCTACCCTAACCCACCCACATCATAATCCCTGCTGAAAAAGGAATTTGTCATTGGTAGGCAGGCAAGAAGACCGGAGATAGTAGTAGATTTCCATGATTGTTGGATGTGGTTGTTTGTGTAGGCGGTTGGTCCATATAAAAGTACATAATTATTAGCTTTGGTTTGATGTGTGCAATCAATTCATCGCTATATCGAGAGATAGAAAGAGAGAGAGAGAGAGGGGGGGGAAAGAAGGAAGGAGGGGAGGCGGAATGGAATACAATAGTACCCCATCCCATTACTCCAAAAAGAGCGTAATTCATTTATAGTCACAAATTATAATTAATTTCATTGGTGAACTCAATTCAACTCGGACACAGCAGGCAGTGCAGACTGGCTTACGTTACCTGGGACGGTACAGATTTTGCGAGATAGTGCGTGACAGTGCGTGACGTTGCATTCTGCAAAAAGGACGTGAAAGGGAGAGAAAAAGCGAAGATTATTTGCTCTTTTAGCAGATATATATCGAATTTCTCTTAAGAGATAAGTCGTGTGCCCGCAATCAAGTCGTGTCCGACTAGGTAGCCAGCGCATTCTGGATTGCGTGTGACAGAGCGATTAGTGCGAGACAGAGCAGCACGTGATACGGCCTTGTGGCTCTAGAGAAGAGATAAAAGATAAAATAGAACGGAAGATCTGTACTTTTTGGCATTTCTGCCCCTTTTCTTTTTTTTTAATTTGTAAAAATATTTTTTTAATTGATTGATTTATTTTAAAAAAGAAATTTCAGATAATTGAAATACTTGAAATTAACTCGTATTCTGTGTAATTTACAGAGATACCGGTAATCCACAGTGTTAAATAATAAATATCAGTATTTGCCACGCCTTCCTATTCCCCAAACCTGATAATTACATTTTTCGCGTATTAGTAATAATTATCGTGAGATAGTTACAATTATTATGAGATAATTCCAACTATCACTAAAAATTACAAATCTCTTTGCGTGAGCATTTTAAATTTTCAGTTTTGGCTCTAGCAACCCGTCTGGAAATGCGGCCCCCCCCCCCCCCCCCCCTCCACCACCAAAAAAAAGTAATTTTTACCTGATAATTGTAATTTTTACCTGTTAATTGTAAATATGCCGTGTTCCACGGAACTGTTCCTTTTTGTCTCAACCGTGCTACATCATATACGCATGCGCAATATATAGTGACCAATCAGTGTAGACTTCCGAACACCCGCGCTTTCACCACGCTGCAAACTTGTCCAATGCAAGGCACTGTTAATAAAAACGGTAAGCAAAATTACGTGCTTCTCGTCTGTTTTAGTGTTTAATGTATAGCGAGGGTATATAACGAAGAGTACAAAGCATGGAGATGAGGTGCTACAGATGACTTCTGGGCATTTCCTATACCCAGCACATCACCAACAACGAAGTCCGACAGACCATCACACATGCTTCCAGTGGTGAAGAAATGGAAACGCCGATGGTATGGCAACGTCACCAGAGCATCAGGCCTTGCAAAGACCATCCTGCAAGGCACAGTGCAAGGGGGGCAGAGGAAGAGGGAGGCAGAAAAAGAGGTGGGAGGACAACATTCTAGAATGAACTGACTTGACACTGAGCGAAGCCATGAGGGTTGCTGAGGACAGATAAAATGGAGTACGCTGGTTAAACGAGCATATGTGGTGCCCCAACGACCTTCGAGTTACGGGATAGGATAGGATAAGAGGGTTGTGTCCGCGTGGTCTAAGGTGGGACTACCTTGCCTTGTCCACAGGCTAGAAACCAATGACGCCTGACAGGTGTGGGATTGATCCTGCCTCTGGGCGTTATGTTTCTCCCAATATTATTTACTTTCAACTCGGGCAACGTCTCGGGGGGTTTCCTCGGGTGCTACGGTTTGCTTCCCCAACAAAATTTCAGAAACACAACTAATATTTGGTAGACTTGGGTTTGGGCGCACCACAGGCTGTGACTACGCCTTCCCCAGGGGAGGCGGCCCAGAATTTCCCGAATAAAAGGACAAACAAGTGTCCCCCTCAAAATATTTACATCAATAATATATTCTTTTAACCGCAATTTAATACTGATGCGCATTCTGGGATTATAGAAACCTTAGGTTTTGGCGCTACTAAAGACTGGGCAAAACTAAAAATTAGTGATTAACGCTGTAAATTGCCGGTTTCTCTGTGAATTACACAGAACACGTGTTGATTACCGTTATCATTGATACCTGTAACTGCAGGTTTTGGCACTAGTAAGCCACTTTAGCCAGAATTAAGCATGATCACGTAAAAATTGTAATTATCAAGTGAACATTGTAATTATTATGTGATAATTACAATTGTCGGTTTTGGCCCATTTCCAGGCGGATTGCTAGAACCAAAACTGAAAATGAAACAGGAACACGCGAAGATATTGGTAATTTAAAAAAAATGATAATTGTAATTATTCCTTGATAGTTGTAATTATTCCATGATACTTGTAATGATCAGGTTTTGGCGCTAGTAGGCCGTCATAGCATGAGCCATAATTATACTGTATGGTACCATTGAATGAGTAAAGCTGTTCTTGCTAGGTTTGTATGTAAGGATAAGAGAGAGGGAGAACAAGAAAACGAGAGGAGGAGGAGACCGGTTTAGATTTTAATTTGTGTCATACAACCATGTGTGTGTGTGTGTGTGTGTGTGTGTGTGTGTGTTCGCGTATGGGTGTATGTGTGTGGGTGTGTGTTGGGTTACCAGACGCTATGGGGTTACAAACTGGACTCAATCCAGCTTTGTAATAAACTATTTTAATGGGGTACTTTTACCCTTTACCCCACAATGTGAACCCCTTAGAGAGTATACAGAGTTCATTTTCTTTCCAGTGCTGCATGCACAAACCTTTGGTACACCATAACACCAGTTAGATGTCCTTGGTGCACACAAATCGGTTTACCTGATATTATGGAATAAATTTACAAAATACCTCACAACGATTTCAATTTTTGTTTGTTTAATTTTTAGTTTTTATTTCAAGACACATGATTTTAACCATCTATACAACAAAAGGCTATACGCCCAGGGGGCTTTTTAGCCAAGAGGGGGGAAATGGGGGGATTGGGAAAATACATGAAACAAGCATGAATGGCAATATAAAACAACTTTCATGTTATGAAAACAACCAACAAAAGGCCACAACGAAAGGTATACAAAATTCACACTTACAGTGAGTAACTCAATATTCCAAAATCCCTTAGTTTCTCCAATAAGTACAGTAATACCCATAGTTCAATAAATAGTTACCTTCTTAATTCATTTTCATTTACCCCCCAAAAAACTATAGCATTCTTAATTCATTATTTATCAACAGGCAAACAAGCAAAAAACAACACTTTTTATGAGTAGTGCGAGCAGGACACAGTCGAGACAAGAACGACGAGGCCAGGAAGAAAAATCTGTTCTTCTGAAAAATGCACTTGATAGGTCAAACAACAACAAGAAAAAAGAATGTATTATTTAAATAATGAAAAAACAATGTTAATGTAGTGGCTCAAATACAATAACCTTTTCTTTGACTTAGAGTTCATCAGCTGTTGTAATTTAAAGACGTTTGGGTGACGCCAAAAATATTGAGGTAAATAAGAAATTCTATTTTCAGATAGTGGAATTCGTCACCTATTTCATTCAGGTCACAAAAAGGGAACAGCCTTTCTTCCCGTGGCACATTTATATATCTTTGTGACTGGATTGGTAACTTATGATTGCTAAGTCTAAATTTTAATATATTCTTTCTCATCAAGGGAGAAAAGCGGGTTAAGTAATCCTCAAAACAAAAATTCTCTTTAAAAATTCGGTACGTGATGCAAACGTTACTGTTATACATATTGCTTTTCCATGACTGTAAAAATTGATCTCTTACTCGTTGTTTTACAATCATCTTGAATTGGCTAAGAGAATATCTATAACCATTGGTCCACATATAAGTTAACCCAAGGTTATTATGCAAAGAATGTACATAGCTCAACCAGGGTAGTTTATATTCGGAGTTACAATATGAGGCATGACATAGGCGTAACGTAAGGACCGATATTTTGGCAGGATTGCTGTAACAATCGACACACAGCTTAAACCAAGAACAGAGTAGTCTGCATTTAGCGTCAAGGGACACAGGGAAGTTTCCAACTTCTCCTAGCACCATGCATGTTGGTGTAGTGGATTTCACGTTCAGTATAATTTTCAAAAATTTAACTGTAATCTATCACACATGTCCATATTTTCAAAAGCCCACACTTCACAGCCATAGAGTAGTATAGGTTTGATACAACTATCAAACAATTCTAACTGTAGATCTAACGGTACATCAAGTTTTCTACACTTCCTTAGCAACGCAAACATTGCTCTGTCAGCTGACACACACTGAGCTTTAATAGCCTTTAAATGTATTATTGTAATTAAAAACTGTTCCTAAATATTTATACTCACAAACAAGTTTAACATTTTCCCCGTTGAACTTAAACACAGGAAGTTTTCTTACTTTACCCCTGGAGAATATCATGATCTTTGTCTTTGATATGTTGGTGTACATGCCATATTTGACACAGTAAATTTTTAATGCATCGAGTGCTTTTTGCATTTCGGTGGCTAGGATTATGGTGTCGTCAGCATACAACAACAGAAATAGGTGAACATATTTTTCAACGTCGGAAAAATCAAAATCAGAAGATTGTCTTAAAATTAATAATGCTTCATGCTTACAATTTACAGCATTAGTATACTTCTTGACATTAGGTTTTAATTTGCAGTGATTAATCCAGTATTTCAATTTAAGTGAGTATCTCATAATGATGTGATTTACAACCATCAGATGTATAACCCCATAATATCAGGTAAACGTGTATGTGTGTGTGTGTGTGTGTGTGTGTGTGTGAGAGAGAGATAGAGAGTGAGAGAGATAGGGAGAGAGAAAGAGAAAGACAGACAGACAGACACACACACACACACACACACACACACACACACAGACCGACAGACAGAGATTCATTGCATTTACCGAGTTTGCTGGTTTGCTGTGAATAAGTTAAGGATGACAGTAGTGCCGGTAGTTGCCAATATCTCGGCGCTGTTGATGCCGTGATGGCACGCAATCTGCATTGTACTGTCCTCAATACCAACAAAGCATACTATCATGGACAGTAGTTTCTGCTGTCAAAGGTGGACTGTTAACACGACATATCGAATTTGTTATCAATCCATGTGACTTTGTTCAGTTTAAAGACCGAAAGGTAGATTCAGGTTTAGATTCCGATTCTTTATTGCCACGTGACCTGAAATGCAGGAGGAAACCATTTTGTCACGAGGTACATACAAAACATTTCATCATATCACAGTCATACATGTAACCACATATTAATTATTGAAAGAGAGCAGTCAAGAGTACAACACAGCGACAACGGCTCCAAAATCCACATTCACCAAGACACAAAATCCACATTCCTCACTGCTACACACCCCGACATACTCATACTCATCCACACACAGTCACACTAAAGGTATCGTAAAATGACAGGATCACTCTATACATACACCTCAGTTAATAATTTATGTAACGAACTGTTCACATTCAGATTCTTTATTGCGAAGTGACGTACAGTGAACAATACTTTTCGCCCTGAGGCAGGCCCACACACACACACACACACAAACATACACACACCCACCCACGCACGCTTCGTTTCAGCCATATTCAGAAACTGACCATTATCTTTTTTTGCATTCAGAAAGGTTTAATGTACTGTAAAAAATATTCCACTTATTGACTTCCCCCTAGAAGTTATTCTTTTATAGTTGAAACAGTTGCAGTGCATTGATCTTATACTGCTATTGTGGAGTTTATTGAACTCTTTGTGAGTGCGGTGGACGGAGTTGACAAACAAAAAACTACACTTGGGCTGTAGCCGTCAAGAGGTGTACTGTCAATACACACTGAATAACTGAGATTGGTCGAGTCTCCCCCAATCACTGCCGCTGGCTACGGATTGCAGGTTGTCCTGAAGCATTATGTCATCGCAAACCCCGTCCCGATGTCACATCCTTCAAGTTCCGGGTCTCCTAGTTTATCCGAGCGCATTTGCGTATGCGCCAGGTCATGTCGGGCCGGCTTTTTCACGAAGTTCTTAGGCGTCATAACCCTAACCCTAACCCAAACCCTAACCCTAACCCTAAACTCTTAACTCTAACCCAAACTTTAACCCTAAACCTTACGAAGACTATGATAGCACTGTGCGCATGCGTCGAATTTTGTAACGCGTCGACCAATCAGAATGCTCCCATTCGCTCCCAGCCTAGCTAAGATACTAGGAACTGTGAGGATGTCACACCGAGCTTCAAAAGAAGGGGGGGGGGGGGGGACTTACGTGTCCAACTACATGACGTCCCCCGGAGTAATAGGTAGGTTTTACGACCAGCAGCCAAGGTCTTGGGGAAGAGGCGACGAAATCCTCCTCCAGTCTCAGCCACGCTGTGTGCTGTATTTAATGTACGTTTAATGTAAGTAATTCTGTGAGGGGCCGGGTAGCTCAGTTGGTAAGAGCGTCTTGCTAGTAACCGAAAGGTCGCTAGTTCGAATCCCGGATTGGTCAACGTGTGATCATATTATTTTCCCCTTTACCAACAACTGGCCCGCTGGTGTCAGTATAAATCGGTCCAGTAGTCACCTATAAATTATGCGAAAGTGTCGTGTGACTATAATCTACAAACAACAATAATTCTGTAACAGGTGGCCTCGTGGCGCAGTGGATAAGTCGCCGGTTTTCTATGCCGAAGGTCGCGGGTTCGATTCCCGCAAGGGGCGAACGTATGTGACTTAGGTACGAGACTACTGAGGTCACCGAGGGTTTTCTCCGGGCACTCCGGTTTCCTCCCTCCATTCAATAATGGTACAGGATGCAGTCAATATAAAAATTTCAAAAATAAAAATTCGATTTTCTTCCGTCTTCTAATAGTGATCTCCCTGCCTTTACACCACCTGTTTGAGTGATGTATGTGTATTTGGTGTGTATGAGGGTAAATGAGACAGGTGAGCGTGTATGTTGGTATAGATCGCCGCGCTTTGAGCCTTGGGGAAAGGCGCGTACATATCATCCTGTATTATTATTATTATTATTATTATTATTATTATTATTATTATTATTATTATTATTATTATTATTAAATGTAAATCTTATCCTTACATTTGTTGATGAGGGAGGAAGGAAGAAAAGATGGAAGGGATAGATAGAGGGAAAAGAAAAAAATAGGGGAGGGGGGGGGAGAGAAAAAGAAGAAGAAGAGGAGGAAGGATGGGGGAGGGACTGGCTTTGCTTTGTTAGCTAATGGTTGAATTTAAAATACTACACACTGTAAAGATGTAAAGAATAAATATAGAAAGAGATAAACGTTAGTTATTCATTGCTTACAGGGTCCAGCGGACTGCAAAGAGCCGAATCAGGACCACAAAATCAAGACCTCAACTTTCCTGAAAGAGGACTCGCCCCCAATCCGCATAAAAGAGCTGCCGAAACAACCCTATAGTGGTAACTCTAAACTCACTCCACCAGCCGGTCACTTTACAATAAAGACATCCCACGCAGGGGACGCTGAGGCTATACTCTAATTTATCGAACCTCCGTTTACAAAAACAAAATAGAATACAAACATCATTATAAATTATCAACAAAACACATACATATAAAATGCCTACATTGCCAAATAATAACAGCATAGGAAGCCCCAGTGACCATTTGGCAGAAAGCGTCCAATATTCCCAAGCTGATCCAACAGACCTCGCACACAAATGAGGAAGTTTTTCCCGGAAGAAATTTCAAGAAAAAAGATAGGTGACTGGCCTAGCGAAGAAGAAGACAGTATAGTAGACTGATAGAACAGAGTAGGAATGAGAATGAACAAATGAGAAAGACAACGACAGTGGAAATTTAAATTAAAGCACTAAATTTCCAGAAAGTGGGGATACTATTTATACTAAAATCCCCGGCACTCCCACGGGGAAAAGAGATAAACACTAGACGAACAGAACAATATACTATAAAGTTGACAGACAAAAATAAAGCAACCATTCACACTCGCACAGCGTTAATTTTACATACCCGAGTCCGGTCCAATTAACATTTACACACCTTTTTTTTTTAACTTAGGAAATAAACAAAAGTCCGTAAATCCGTTCATGTTCAATATTCTCTCAGTTAACCAAAGATAATCCCCAACGCAAACTATCAATTCACACAAATACACGTAAAACTAAACAGGGCAGACAAAGTACTTCGCTCCCTTTGTTGTAGCTCTCCTCTCCTGTGCTCTCTCAACCCAATCCTCATTCCAGTTCCCTCCTTCTCACTATCATCACCGCCGCCTTCTAACTCTCTAGCTGTCTTCTCTCGCCCTCATCTCCCGACTTCATCCCTCGTTCTCGTCTACTTCTCTTCTCAACTGTCGTCTTCTTCGTCTGCTTTTCCTCTTCTTTCATCTTCTCCTCTTCATCTCACAATCTCACAGGTATCAGCTCCATTTCTTCTCAATACCTCACAGCTCCTACTCTCCTTCTCAGCTGTATTCTTAAGATGTAGCTCCTCCTCAGCTACACACCAACTGCAGACACACGACCACCTCCTTCGACAGCTATAGTCGGTCTCTCAATTCATTATAATTATTTCTTTCGAGAACTACTTTGTGAGTAAAACACACGTCTCGTGACCACACAGACACACTAATTACATTCAGACTCACACACATCTTTCAAAAATTCACAAATAATGTTAGGTAGGTTGGGTTTGGGCGCGCCACTGGCTGCGACTACGCCTTCCCCGGGGGAGGCGGCCCAGAAATTCCCGATAGAAAGGGATAATAAACTGCAGCAAACACCCACCCACGACAAAAAAAAGAAGAAGAAAAAAAAAGTTTAAAAGCCACATAGAACAGCACGAGCAACACGAAAACCCATTATCCATTTGTACTCTAAGCTTATTTATAATTGTCAATGACGCTTATTTATAAAACTAGTTAGTGTTTTTCATCCAGGATACAAAGGCAACATATTCAGAGAATATAGAACTTCTTTCCGTGACACACACTCTTGAAGATTCTTGCTTGCATCTGCATACGCTGCATGGTTCTGATGCTGCCACGCCCTATGGTCCGGTCTTTACTCTGGCAGAGAGAGAGAGAGAGGGGGAGAGGGGGAGGGAAAGGGAGAGAGAGGGGGGAGTAGGAAGGGGGGGGGGGGTTGTGGGAGTGGAACAGATTTGAATCCGTACTTAGTGGAAGTAGGTGGTGGGAGTGCTGAGTGGTTCATGAAGTTACGCAGTCCCTAGACTTACAGCATAGTGACATGGCGGCCACAGTGCGGAGCAGCTTTTTGAGCGGGGGTTTTGCATTGTACAGTAACAGCCAAAGGGACCGAGATATGTTTTTCTGAGCATTGCTATCTATATTTGACTACAGTCCTAGCTAGTGCATCGCCCAGCTCTTCGTAGGTGTTGTCTTACGACTGACTGAGTGAGTCAATACAAGTTAGGAGCACGATACAAGAACTCATCGTCGTCACCGTCATCATCATCAACGATCGCTATATTGTAGATACCAGCAAATGGGATTGGTGTTGCAATACTGAAAAGGACATTATCCTTTACGAAACGGTCATCCAACAAAGTATTCCGTATTGTTTTTTTACAAGCAACGGACAGTGCATTGCTCTGACAACTACCGACCTTACTAGGCTGATTATAAAAGACCCGAGTAAGAACAGCGTTTAGAAATAGAACTGTCTCTGCCGGCGATAATGGAAATAGTGTCGCAATGCTCAGAAATCCATGAGCAGTTTACTGTGGTGTTGGCATTGCATGGACCATGACACAGCAGCCAGAAGAACTACTCGTTCAAATATTCCATTAGTGTTATAAAAGTGCGTGCTGACTTTCACATAGGCTGTTTTGTTTTAGCCGTGGGTCCGAATGAAGGCGAGTGCAAAAGCGCTTAGAGCAAATATTTGGATTTTGTTAGATAAAGAACCATTTAATTATTATTAAGTACATCATTTATTTACGACATTGACAGCAAAGTGCTTTTGGTCTAATAGTACAGCACACTGAATCTCTCTCTCTCTCTCCCCTCTCTCTCCCCATCTCTCTGTCTCGTCTCTCCCCTCCCCCGCCCCTCTAGCTCCTAGCACTCATTACATTACTTATGCTTTTAATGAGTGGAATCGATGCTGGGTACTTTAAGGAGCAAGCCCCCAGACCCCAAACTCCCTCTCCCTCCTTTGAGTTGCTTCTGACCCCCTACCCGCCCGTCCTCTCTTCTTCTCTTGACTTCTAATGCTTGAATTTGCCCCTTCGTGTATTGTGCCATTCATTCTGTACACACTCTTCATTTTTCCTTTCTTTGAATTGCTAACGTAGAAAGCAGGCGGACGGGGTGGCCTCTGATATGTTAAACGTCTTTTTCCGTCTCATCACCACATACGCTTCTGGCTCTTTGGGAAGTAGTAGGTAATTTAATCGAAAATCTCTTCTGACTTGCGCTTACTGTCCAAGCACTCAACGCTCCTGGTTACGCCAGATGTAAATACTTTAATTGAAAAGCCCTCTTCTTTTTTTACATGTTGTTCGCCGGACTGTCTGGTTTGTCCCTTTTGTTAGGCGTAGGCACAAATTTGGCCACATTTTGTGAGCACTGCGTGGCTCTACTCGCTTTAGAACCAGAGATAGATAACAACAGCGAGGGGGAAGAAAAAATGAGCGCTTCCCTCAGCTGATCCTGAGAAAATAGAGACGTCCTTAAGAGAAAGCATTCTCTCCACTATGACCGACAGGTTTATGAAAAAGTTATACCTTGAGATAAGATAAGAATAAGATAATTATTGAATGTTTTCCTTGCGTTTGCTTTCATTTTATTGTCCGCTTTTGATGTTCAAATTGTTGCATTGTTTGTTAAGGGTAGCACTCGTTTAAAGCTTTGTTTGTGTGTGCCCTTTATGTATTTATATGTAATGCGCTATTTTTGTGTGTGTTAAATAAAATTATGTTTAAATAAGATAAAATAACAAGAGAACAATATAAGATAATACTTTATTATTTCGAATCACGAGGAATATAAACGCTTGAATCAAAAGGACAAAAACATACATTTAAACACGTGCATGCAAAGTATTAGTTTTTATCCTTGCTCCTTTTGCATTTGGTTGGCCTAGAGACAGCTGTGGGGTTGACAAGAGTAAACAACAGATTGGCTATGGCGGTATAAAAGAGCTCTGAGGTTGAGTCAACACGAAGTCGCATGAACAAATCTTTATTTCACACAGTGGAGAATTCTCACTGAACATTGCACCCCAGCAAATAACGATTTTTGTTTTTTTTAAATACATACAATTAAAAGTAATACATAAAATTACAAATTAACAACTACTAAAACTACATCTACTCGTCGACAATTATGCCTTATACGTTCAACCGAGCCGCATAGAAAAAGCCACCTCATTGCCCGCTGATAACTGTCGTTGTGTTGAGTCACGCATGTATTTGATTGATTGATTGTTGCTTTAGGTCCAGCGGACTCTTCCGAGCCAAATCAGGACCGGACAACCCCCGATCCGCATAAAAGATCTGCTGAAACAACCCTAGTGGGAAAACTGAACGCCCTCCACCGGCCAGTCACTTTACAATAAAGACATCCCACGCAGGGGACGGCTGAGGCTTTACCCCAACTACTCGAACCCCCGGTTACAAAAACAAAATAGAATACAAACATCATTATAAATTATCAACAAAACACATACATATAAAATGCCTATATTGCTAAATAATAACATCATAGGAAGCCCTAGTGACACCCGGCAGAAAGCGTCCAATACTCCCAAGCTGATCCAACAGACCTCATACGCAAACAAGGAGTCTTGTCCAGGAAGAGTTTTCAAGAAAAAAGGTAGGTCATTGATCTAGCGAAGAAGAAGATAGTATATCAGAGTGATAGGACAGAGCAGGAATGGGAAAGAGCAAATGAGGAAGACAGCGACAGTGGGAATTTAAAGCACTAAATTTCCAGAAAGTGGGAATACTATTTATACTGAAACCCCCGGCACTCCAAAGGGGGTATTGTTGCCGCAGTGAATCAGTCATTCCTATAAAGGAAAGACAGGTTTTCAACTGGGGCTTTCACTTTTCCCTTTATAGGTTAGAACAATCTACAGTGGCAAGATTGCTCATGACCCCAAGGGGTGTCACGCATGTATAACTCCCCCATTTTTTTTTTTTTCACGCCCAGCCTATGGCGGCCTACTAGCGACAAAACCTGATAATTACAATTATCAGGCGATAATTACAAATATCATGGGATAATTACAATTATCAAGAGATAATTACAATTATCATTGAAAAATTACAATTATGTTCGCGTGATCAGGTTTAATTTTCAGTTTTGGCTCTAGCAATCTGCCTGGAAATGCGCCAAAACCGAAAATTGTAATTATCCCATAATAATTACAATTTTCACTTGATAATTATAATTTTCACGTGATCATTCTTAATTCTGGTAAGGCGGCTTATTAGCGCCAAAACCTGCATTTATGTATCAGTGATAATTGTAATTAACACGTCGTGTTCTGTGTAATTCACAGAGATACCGACACTCGAAGATATTTATAATTTTCAATGATAATTGTAATTATCCCTTGATAGTTGTAATTATCTCATGATATTTATAATTATCAGGTTTGGGCGCTGGGAAGGCGTGGCAAATACTTATAATTATTAATTAACACTGTGGATTACCGATATCTCTGTAAATTACACAGAACACGTGATAATTTCAATTATCTCGTGATAATGGTAACTCTCGGTTTTGGCGCTAGTAGGCCGTCATACCAGCCTGTAGGTATACTCTAAAGGCGGGTAAGTCACCCAGTATCTATAATCTAGCAGACCACCTTTTTACCATTGTCGGACACGAAGTTTAGATGCCATTTTCTGCAAATATCACACACACACACGCACACACCCCGCACACACACACATGCACACACAAATGCATGAAAATAATTATTATAGTCATCTATTAGCGTGAAGTAGAGATTGTATTATTTTGGGGTTTTGGTTGAACTCGACGTCAGATACCCTTTAAACATGAAGAACCCGCTCTATACACAGTTACAAGACATCAACATGAGTATCAGGCATTGCTGAGCCCTACACCTCTGACAGCGTCTGGATACGGCAGTACACTGTAAGCATCACAGCCTGTGCCAGCGAGGTTGTGGACCAGCTGTAGACGCGGTGTTGATAATGAATTTGGATGAGAGGATTATACCGGCATTATTATCGGAGATTGATTGACTCGGCCCGTCTACCGCTACCGTCCCTTGCATTTTCACAAACAGCTTGTTTTGACTTTCCCCCAGTCTATACTGTTGTTTTCTACAAGGTGGCTTCCTCGCCATTGACATTATGTAGTAAAATTAGTACGGCATATTGTAGCCAAACGGGCTTCCTCGTCATTGATATTATGTAGTAAAATTAGTACGGCATAATGTAGCCAAACGGGCTTCCTCGTCATTGACATTATGTAGTAAAATTAGTACGGCATAATGTAGCCAAACGACGGGATTGAAATTTAAGTAAAATGATTTGCAGAACTAGAAGTACGAAGAAGTATGTGCTGCCATCATTATATATCTATATCTATATCTATATCTATATCTATATCTATATCTATATCTATATAATGTCTCCAGAAACAAGCCATATTTGTCTTGTGTACGGTCATCTCGGAACACAGTTTTGCTATCTGGGAACATGCGAATGTCTCCAGTTCCAAGGTAACTTTGAAAACGCAAAAAAAGTTTTGTCTCCTCTAGGCGACGGATTCGGTCACACTGTATTTGTTTCTAGGTCAACTGTCTTTTACGAACCGTTTGAGAATGTTTTCGAAAAACCGTTTATTGACGCCGGATAGTGTCCTCACTTGGTTTCATACAATTTAAGAATCCAAGAAGGCAAATAGATTTTTGGGACTGAAAAAGTGCATTTTTCTAGAGAAAAGGGTTAGGGCTATGGATAGATCTACAACTAACCCTTACCCGAACCCTTGTAGCATATTTCCGATGTCTCCGTCAATTTTAAACAGTGTTTTTGCATGTTCTCAGAAACAAGGAGCTCTCTCTCTCTCTCTCTCTCTCTCTCTCTCTCTCTCTCTCTCTCTCTCTCTCTCTCTCTCTCTCTCTCTCTCTCTCTCTCTCTCTCTCTCTCTCTCTAGACGGAACTCGCCCGCCCAGGACATGAGCGTCATGATCTTTAAAGTCCGTGCGATGCAATGCGTGTGTGCGAGACTAAATGAAATGACACGCTGATCTTGAAAGATTAATATTAACATTGTAACAATTTCACTAGCTTAAACTCCTACTTAAAATGTACAAAATATAGATATAGTTTTTACTTGTACACAGCTTTGTTTTAGCACCAAAATCATCGTCGTCATCGTCGCAGTCCCAAAGCGCCTACACGTTTTTATTTGCGGAAACTCTCTCTCTCTCTCTCTCTCTCTCTCTCTCTCTCTCTCTCTCTCTCTCTCTCTCTCTCTCTCTCTCTCTCTCTCTCTCTCTCTCTCTCTCTCTCTCTCACTCTCTCACCCACACACAGATCATCCCCCACTCGCACAAGACTGAGCTCTGAATCTGTTCATTTTGAAAGAAAGTTTGTATTACCCGGTAGATGTGTTCCTGTGAGTGTGGTATTGAGTTACAGCTGAAACACTGTGGCCTTTTTCAGGCTGGCCCACTCCCATGAATCACGATGATATCGTCGCCGGAAGTTCCAGACTTTTTATCAGCTTCCCCGCACCCCCACCACCACATTCCTATCCTATCATGTCCCGTAACTCGAAAGTCGTCGGTTTTCCCCATCACACTAATGTATTTATCGGTTCTTTTCAGGATCAACCTTTCATTTTATTTTTTATCATTTTCTGTGTTGTTGTTCTTCTTCTTTCATTTTTGATTTGTTCCCTTGAAGATCAGCGTGTCATTTCATTTAGTCTCGCACACACGCATTCCATCGCACGGACTTTAAAGATCATGACGCTCATGTCCTGGGCGGGTGAGTTCCTTCTATACAAATGCATTCAGCATGCACTAGGTCCTTTCTACCGGCGCCTCGGGCGGCTTGAGTTAGATCCTGTATCGGGCAGCGCCTTGAGTCGCCAAGAACGGCGAAATATGTGCGCTATACAAATAATAATAATAATAATAATAATAATAATAATAATAATAATAATAATAATAATAATAATAATAATAATAATAATGAATAAAGTAACACCCATTTTGCAGTCCAGAAGTAGCGAGTCTTTGTAGAAGGTGAAATGGCGTCAACTCTCCGGGTAAAACTGTTAAAGCGCCGATAAAATGCCAGCCTGCAAAGAAGAGACTAGACTGGGACAGGTACAAGGGGGTGAGGGGTGAAGGAGAGGAGGAGGGGGAGTGGGGTTGGGAGGGCGAAAAAAGGGGCCCATGGGAACAAAGCACAAGTCTTTCAGGAATGGACATCTCTATATATAGCACCATTCCACACATGTAAACCATTGGGCAGCAGACAAGGGACGATAGATGTAAGATATTGGTGTCATTACCTTATCCCTTATTGCATCTAGCAAGGATTTTTTTATGCAAGTTGCTATATCACCAAACTCCAGTCCAATCGCTGTAGGCGAGACGACGGCTGCTGGTATTTAAAACACACACACACACTTTTTATGTCCCGTGTTTAACCTCGCAGCAGTCACTTTTTTTTTTTTTTTTAACAAAGGGCGACATTATATTCTAAATGAAATTAGGCGCTAACTTTAAAATAGAATACAAATACAACATAGGTGTTGAAGTTACCGTTGGGCAACTGACACGGAATAGATACGCTGCACAAGAACACCCGATGTTTATAACAAAAACACAAACAAACAAACAAACAAAAAACCTTAACAAGTCTCGGGTTTTAGAGAGCCCTAGAATCACACATTTCACATTTCAGTATCACATATCTTTACAAATTCACAGCGAATGTTGCCCTCACCGCAATAAAATAAAATTAAGAACACTTTTTTAAGGTACTATTTTGATATAAATTGATAAATTTATTCGTTTATGTGCCTAATAATAGCATCAAGGTTTATTCTAAAAACAGCGAAAAATTGTGTAGAAATAGGAGGCACAGTCGGTAGTTCACACACTAAAGACGCCTAAATCTTAGTGGTCGGTTTGAGCAACCTGTGTCCAATAATAAAACTAATTTCACGCGCGCGCACACACACACACAAACACAAAATAAATAAATAAATAAACATCTTTGATACCCCTAACCCTTTAAAGTAAACTAAACAGCTAGGAGTGGCTTTGTAGTGTCACGTTGTGAAATGGAAACTCGCAACAAGCGTGCTGGAATACGGAAGTCGTGTGGAAACAGTACAGATAAAGAACACGCAATCATAAAGGATAGGACGAATTTAACCCAGTATTTATCTGGCTATATAAATCACTGTTTTTGTTTTAAAATTTATTTATTAACCAAAAAAAAAAAAAAAATTGTTGACGCCAGCTTTACGTGTTCACAGATAAAATGTCACCTTTTACGTCACGGAAGTTTAGTTTTTGTATATTCAATACGGCTGATTAGAGCCTGAATCCGTCCCCTATACGCGAAAGCGTATGCACTGGGCTCTCGCCTTTTCATGTGGAAGTGACGTTGCATAAGCTAAATTTAGTACGGCGCGTGTAGGGAATTCCCGCTAGGCCTATATCGACTTCCAGCGCTTACGGCTAATACGGCATACTTGATGTCAACAATCTCCATGGAAACAGTTACGATGGAACAGTTACAGTCAGTCACCTCACACAATCAATTTGTTGTTTTCATTTTGTCTTCTATTGACATACTGTTTTATGGTTATTTATTTGGCTAGTCTTCTGTCAGATTGCTCAGAATTAACACTACACTCAGTCTATATTGCATACTCGTACATTGCTGACCTTTGTTTTTTCTTTCTCTTCATGTGATTTCGCACTTGCATTTGTGAAAACTTGAATCAATATAGGGAGAACAAACAGGCTGTAATAGAATTGTTTTGAATTTCATTGTGAATGTTACTGTTTTGTTGTTGTTGTTGTTGTTTTTTTTTTTTTTTTTTTTTTTTTATCTCATCATCACTGACTATTTAGGCTACCCTGTTTTGGTATCATGTAGCAGTCCTGTGCGGTCCTCGACATCTCATACAGCAGTACTCTATATATGGTCTTCGCCATCTCATGTACTGATGTAGCATCTTGTATGGTCCTCATTATCGCCTGTAGACGTCCTGTTAGGTCCTCACCATCTCATGTTGCAGTCCTGTATAGTCCTCGCCATTTTATGTAGTAGACTAGAATGGTCCTCGCAAATTTATATAATACACTAGTATGGTCCTCACCATTTTTTGTAGTAGACTTTATGGTCCTCGCCATTTCATGCAGCAGTCCTGTATGGTTCTCGCCATATCATGTAGGAGTCTTGTATAGTCCTCACCATTTCATGTAGTAGACTTTATGGTCCTCGCCATTTCATGCAGCAGTCCTGTATGGTCCTTGCCATATCATGTAGTAGACTAGTATGGTCCTCGCCATTTCATGTAGGAGACTAGTATAGTCCTCGCCATTTCATGTAGTAGACTAGTATGGTCCTTACCATTTCATGTAGTAGACTTGTATGGTCCTCACCATTTTATGTAGTAGACTAGTATGGTCCTCGCCATTTCATGTAGGAGACTAGTATGGTCCTCGCAATTTCATGTAGGAGACTAGTATAGTCCTTGCCATTTCACGTAGTAGACTAGTATGGTCCTTACCATTGCATGTAGTAGACTTGTATGGTCCTCGCCATTTCATGTAGGAGACTAGTATGGTCCTCGCCATTTCATGTAGGAGACTAGTATGGTCCTCGCCATTTCATGTAGTAGACTAGTATGGTCCTCGCCATTTCATGTAGCAGTCCTGTATGGTCCTCACCATTTCATGTAGGAGACTAGTATATGGTCCTCGCCATTTCATGTAGTAGACTAGTATGGTCCTCGCCATTTCATGTAGTACACTAGTATGGTCCTCACCATTTTATGTAGTAGACTAGTATGGTCCTCGCCATTTCATGTAGGAGACTAGTATGGTCCTCGCAATTTCATGTAGGAGACTAGTATAGTCCTTGCCATTTCACGTAGTAGACTAGTATGGTCCTCACCATTTCATGTAGTAGACTAGTATGGTCCTCGCCATTTCATGTAGTACACTAGTATGGTCCTCGCCATTTCATGTAGGAGACTAGTATGGTCCTCACCATTTCATGTAGTACACTAGTATGGTCCTCGCCATTTCATGTAGCAGTCCTGTATGGTCCTCACCATTTCATGTAGTAGACTAGTATGATCCTCACCATTTTATGTAGTAGACTAGTATGGTCCTCACCATTTCATGTAGCAGTCCTGTATGGTCCTCACCATTTCATGCAGTAGACTTGTATGGTCCTCACCATTTCATGTAGTAGAGTAGTATGGTCCTCGCCATTTCATGTAGGAGACTAGTATGGTCCTCGCCATTTCATGTAGTAGACTAGTAGTGTCCTCGCCATTTCATGTAGTAGACTAGTATGGTCCTCGGCATTTCATGTAGTAGACTGGTATGGTCCTCGCCATTTCATGTAGTAGACTAGTATGGTCCTCACCATTTCATGTAGGAGACTAGTATGGTCCTCACCATTTCATGTAGTAGACTAGTATGGTCCTCACCATTTCATGTAGGAGACTAGTATGGCCCTTGCCATTTTATGCATCAGAGTTGTGCTGTCACTGATTGATTAACATGTTTATTTCAATTTTGTAACTGTATGATCAGGTGTATTGATAGTAATAATACAACCAATTTTAATTAATTATTTTATGGAACGTAATTAATTTAATAAATTAAAATTTAAATAAGAAACAAAGAAAACTGAAAAAAGAAACCTTTCTTAGCCATCTTGTGTCTTTAATTTTTTTGTAGACTTAATCACTGTTTATGTGTGTTTTGTGTGTGTTGACTTGTTGCGTGTGCTTGGTTGCAATAAAAAGAAACGAGTATCCTTTTCCCCAAAGAACAAAAACAAAACAAAACACTAAAAGAAAACACACACACACACACACATGTATATAAAGACACTGATTGTTCTAAAAAAAATCAACTTAACCATGTTTTTGTTTTACATCACAGAGCTCTTCTGGGAACAAAACAAACGAGCCTAGCTTATAAATGCTCAACATGCACACACTCACGTTAAGTATCAAAACAATGAATTTATAATTCAATAAACACACACACATTTAAAAACAAACACACACATACACAATCAGCAGCATCTGCACTGACACACTCAAAATGAAATGTTACTATTAAACAGTGTGGAACATAAATCAAAACAATGATTTTAAAAAAAATCAATGTATGGATTTTTAAAAAAAAGTCAATTCACTTTATTCTTGACCCAATAAAGAATTCTGGGTAAATAGAATTTATAATTAGAATATAATATATCCCTTACCAAGAGATGGATTACAAGTTTACATTACCATTGACAAACACAAAATAAAAAATAATAAATAAAAACGTTAATAAATAAATAGATAAAATGAATAAAAATAAAATAATAAAGTAAAATTAAGCAAGTAAATAAATAAAATAAAAGGATAAATCAACATGCTATCTATTACAAATAGAACATAATTTAATTATCTAAAATAAAATAAAAAATCAAATTTTTTTTTTAGTTCTGAGAAATATACATTTAATAAGCTAATTTTCTATATATTAAACAAAACAATAATTGCTTTAATGATAAATATAAACAATCGGAAATACAGTATTACAGGATGCGTGTAAAATAAATGTACAACTCAACTTTGCTTAGGTGCGTAGGAGAAGGACTTTAGGCCTACTATAGCATTTCCGCGAGTTGAGTTTCCCAGCAGCAATCTAATTTTAGACACGCGAAGGGTTTTCCCTGGCGCACCTATCTAATTATAGAGAACGCAACGTCACTTCCACATGCGAAAGTGTCCGGGGACGTTAATCTATACAACGAAACGTAGAGCCTAAAAACAAAAAAAACTTAAAATCTTGAATCATTTCCACGGAGATTCATACTTTCTCATCTTCTTTAATGATTCACAGAGTGTATTTTTATTACGCTGTGTCTCTCTGTCTTTTGCATCACTTTCTGGTGTAACATCTTTTTATTTATTATTATTTTTTTTTTTTTAGTTTTGAAAAAGAGACATATCTTTACTTTGTCTTTCTTTCTTTCTTTCTTTCTTTTTTTCTTTCTTCCTTTCTTTCGTTCTTTCTTTCTCTCTCCTGTATCCCGCGCTGCCAGCACATTCTTCCGAAGATGAAGTCAGCTCAATACCAGTCGACAAATGATGACGATAATGACGATGATGACGGTGTCAGATGATGACGACGATGATGGTGATCTTGACAGGATAAAGAGAGCCAAGACTTTTTTTTTTTTAAACTGCAACGTCAGCAATCCTACAAGCATTTACACGGCCTGCAGACAAAACGACCATTCTTTCACAGTGAAGAGAGGAAAGGAAAGACGTGGAAAATAAAAAAGAAGGGACGGATTTCCAAGATTCTCTCTCTCTCTCTCTCTCTCTCTCTCTCTCTCTCTCTCTCTCTCTCTCTCTCTCTCTCTCTCTCTCTCTCTCTCTCTCTTGCCCCCCCCCCCCTCACGCCCTCCTTCCCCCCCTCCATTTATCCCTCTATGTATTGTGAGATGATGACCGTGCATCTAGGTTATAATAAATTATTTGACAGGGCATTGAAAAAGCGTTCTCTTTGCTCTCGGGGTGGGTTGGAGGGAGTGGGGGAATATTTAACCTAGCTACGAATCCTAAGACCACCTACTCCTTCAGATGAGAGTATAAACCGAGGTTTAGTGGATGGGGCACGCACGCATTCCACCGCACGCGCTTTTAAAAATCCGTGCGAGTGCCAGAAACAATACATCCAGCTTGCACTATTGATCTTGTTTCTCTCCCTCCTCCAACCCCACACACATCGCCCCTTCCCTCACCCCTCCCTCCCTGTCCTGGATGGCGCTGCTTTTGCGGCTACCTCGCTTTCGCTGAGAAGACATTCCGAATTTCTCACGCATAGGTGATGAATTTTCAAAATTAAAAAGAGAGAAGCAACATGGCGGTTATAGGACTAACTGATTGTGAGGCTGGCAGCAGACGTTTAGTGGAATGGGACGCTCTGAGGTTTTCTCACACACGGTCAGTTGACGTTGATAATACAATTTAACGTATTTGGGTTTTATACATTTTTTATTTTATATTTGACCGATCATGGTGGTAGTGGAATAATGATGAGGAATGATGATGATGATAGTGATGGATGGTGGTAATGATGGTGATGATGATGATGGTTGCGTTTCCTTAACCGTCTTGTTCTCTTTCAGCTCGTACTGATACTAGTGCCTTTTCTGGTCTTCTAAACGAAATCTTCTGTTTTCCCGGCTATACCCACGGAAGAAAACAGTAAACTACCTATTATTTCAAAGCGATGCAGGGCAGTCTTATACCCGTACAAAAAAAAAAACACAAACAAAATCAAACAAAGAAAAAAAACACCACCACCACCACCACCACCAAAAATCATAAAAATAAACAAACAAAAACAAAAGCAAACGTAACAGGCTTGTTCGACCTAGGTACACGACCGTGTAAACTGTATGATAACATGGGATGTTTGTCCCACCGTGATAATGAAAGTGACAAACTATGGCCTAGTGGTGCTTGACATTTGGTGGTGATGTTCAGATCGATGTCGAGACCTTTCAAATCTTCCCCAGTTCTGGCTCCGCCCAGCCCAAGCCAGATGAGCGATTCAAGGGATGTACAGTATGTGCACACCAAGGGTGCACCACAGACACACAACACATACTCACAGCTTTGATACCAGGACTTCGACGGAAATGTGGAAAATTAAATATTGCTCCTTGGGATGAGAGTATAAACGGAGGTTTATTTAGTCTGTGCTAGCACGCATTCCATTGCACGGACTTTAAAGTTCCTGGCGCTCATGTGCTAGAGGGGGGAATGCCTGCTACACAATGTTGTTGACGGGTCTTACACACGGCAAGCACCAAGTCCATTCTCCCTCATACCCCCTCACTCCACATTGTGCTCAGTTGTCTGGGCGCCACACTGTGCACCCCAAGGCTGAAACGGGCAGCTTGAGGTAGGTCCTGCATCTTGTAGCTTGAAAAGTTTCATGCATAGGTTCTGAAAAAAATTATGACAAATCGTATTACATTTCATTGCGCTAATAAAAATGAATATCAATCTATCAACGAATGAATCAATCAACAAATGAATGAATGAATGAATCTCTATCTATCTATCTATCTATCTATCTATCTATCTATCTATCTATCTATCTATCTATCTATCTATCTATCTATCTATCTATCTATCTATCTATCTATCTATCTATCTATCTATCTATCTATCTATCTATCTATCTATCTATCTATCTATCTATCTATCTATCTATCTATCTACAGGCTTTAAATTCCCACTGTCGCTGTCTTCCTAATTTGCTCTTTCCCATTCCTGATCTGTCCTATCACTCTGCTATACTATCTTCTTCTTCGCTAGATCA